>JARYGA010004499.1:0-32950 GCA_030545235.1 Helianthus tuberosus | reverse complement strand
AAACTTTTGCGAATTGAAACGAATTTGAAACCTGATCGCGAATTCCCTGCGATGCCTTGCAATTCCCACGCTTAGAGCCTGATGCTCTGATACCAATTTGTTGGCCCGAAATGGATCTTGATCTCTAATGAGCGTGATAACTTTGAATAATAATAACTTGTAATAACCGAATGAATGTATATACAAATCGAATGAGAGTGTTAGTAACAATACAAATGAAATTACATGAACCTATTTATAGTTTTCTACGGGTACGAGTGAATGGTTGTGTTTCTTCGTGAAAGGACACGTCTCTTGGATGTATGGTTGTGATCGATCTTGAAGAGGTGTGTTGAATCTTGTCCGTTCATATCCAACAGTCGCGTCTTTCTTCTTTGTGCCTTGATACCGATTCGGAATAGGTGTGAGGGTGGAGACACACCTTTTCGGTAAAGGGTGGTAGTTTCCATCTTTCACTTTGTCAACTTCGGTCCTCGTACTTTATAACCGCTAAGTAGTAATCTATTCTAACTATCTATCTAATTACGGGATGTTAAGAGATTAACCAGGTTTCAAGAGAGAGAGAGAGAGAGAGATTATTTTCCTTGAATGGTTCTAGCGACAAATCAAATCATCGTACACAGGTATGAAGTGACAGATTATTATTCCAAACAAACTTATAGAATATTTCCACCACATGGTGTTAGGGATCTTAAAGCTTTTCTACTAAATTATAACTAGACTAAACAGCGTAACAGTAATGGCAGTAACAACATTAACACGAGTATAAAACTAAAGCAAATTCTTACCAAATTAATACACGAGAACCCGCAAATCTAGTCGGCTTCGAACGGTTACTCTGTCAAAAACACAACCAGGTCCAGTGTTAACAAGCTGATTTCAAGCAAATACATTGACAAATCCGTGAATCACATGTAACAACATATGATTAAAGATACCGATGAAGGATTGCAGGGAACATGCAGCTGAGAGTTTGAAATATACGTCAATTGAGACGAAATAAAGTTGTCTTCAGCATAACTAGGGTAAAAGTCATTTCTAGTGGGATTAGGATCAGAAGATACGACGGCTAAGTTGAATTCTCTGGTTACTGGAGCTTGCATTATTAGAAGCGTTGATCGTAGAGAGATTGAAGGGAACACAGACAATGTTGGATCTTGTTGGTGTGCGTGCTTTTATAATCTTTATTGTAGTATATCATATTATGCAATACAATATAATATTGTATCATAGTACATAAGATTACATCATATCATATTAGAACATTCACATTGGGTTCTCTATTTTCATCTTTATGAATGAGTTAACTAAAGAACACCTTTAGTTAATGTGATATAAGATTACATCATATTATATTAGAGCATTCACATTGGGTTCTCAATCCTGATCATATTATATCTAAAACTCATAAAAATATAGAGAATTAATGTGAGGAGTGAATACGAATGCTAAATGTGAGGAATGGAAAGTAAGTCTTTAAATTTATTCCCTGTTTTAATTACTTAAATAATAAACCAATTTAGCCTAAACCATGCTCAGCATGAAAAACTACTCACCAGTGGAGGTCGAGCATTAGAAGGATGAAAAACTACTCACCAGTGGGGGTCGAGCATTAGAAGTAAAGTTTGATAACGTCTCCCCATTTCAAAAGCTTTGTTGCCTTGCCTTTTGAGTCTCCTTTCTTCTTCATCACATGTAATGTCACCTTACAGGCGGTTGTTTAATACCGACCTTTCATCACTTCTTCCTTTCTTCCCTTTCACCCATCACTAGATCCTTTGTTGGCCACAGTTGTCGTGGCGGCTACAAAAAAAAATGCGTCGCGTTGTATATGACGGTTGGGGTTCTAACTGTAGGTTGTTTCTGCAAATCCTAGCGTGTGCAGGTTGACGACAATAAATCTAGTAATCAATAAGAAATTTAAGTTAACTTAATAAATGTTACCAGATTGGTTTTAGGCACCCATGACTCCTTTACTACCCAGAAATAGTTGTCTTCCCGAAATGGTGACATTTGTAATGTGTTGAAAGAAAAATAGTAGAATATAAAGATGCCAACGAGACTTTAAGAATCTTCTGTATGAAACTATTTGTAAACTTCGAAATTCAATATATACGCCGCGTACAGCTCTATACGCGGTGTATAACTTTAATCACGTGCAAACACATCATATTATAGTCAAATTAGTCTGAGGTACGCCACTTACAGGCATGTACATGGCTTTAAAAGCTATCGTATAATCCCTGCATATAGACTGTACACTTGGCTTACATGTAATTAATTTGACGTTGTACGAGGTTGACTACAAGGTCGGCATACATAAGGGTGTACAAATAGAAGAACGGTGTGTGAATATGTAGAGCCAAGCCAAAATAGTTACCCGGAGTTACTTATTTCTGAATGTGCTCCCAAATGCAAAAGGCTATATCTACATCACAATCAACTTCATTAGAACAATTTCCCTTTATATATAAACCTATAGAAGTAAGAACATTTGAGATTACTACAAATGTATGTTATGATCGGTCTTGAGGCGTTTTAATTACCAATTGCCTCGCGCCTAAGGTGCGTGCTTTTAGAACTATGTTAAGATGCACCTTTTAAAACCAAGGTTATAGAAAAGCATGCTATAAGTATTTCACCTTCAATTTGGTAGTTTCAACTAAATGGAAGAGCAAAACATCTCCAATCGTCAATTATGTCCAACTCCAAAGTATTTCCAACCTAGACTAAGGCTAGGTCTGCATGCAAGATATTTAACTATCCATTGCTCTCCATTTTTATCTTCAAGTGCAAATTTAATGACTTCTTTTGCAAAAAAAAAAAAATGAATTGCACAAATGAAACGGGAGACCCTATGAATCACAGAGGGAGGGCGTTTATCTTGTTTTGCCATGTTTAAATAATAAGAGTGATTGCAAGCAGTTGAAGAGAGACAGAGAGAGAGATTAGTTTTCTCTAATGGTTCTAGCGACAAATCAAATCACCGTACATACACAGGTACAAAGTGACAAACTATTTATTCCAAACAAAGTTAGAGATTATTTTCTTCAAATGGTTCTATCGATCTTAAACCTTTTCCACTAAATCATAACTAGATTTAACTACGCAACTGTAATGGCTGTAACAACAATAACACTAGCGTAAAATTAAAGCAAATTCTTACAAATTTTCAGACATGGACTTTCCTTTTGCGTATGAGTTCGAGAATCCACAAATCTAGTCGGCATCGGTTTTGGACGTTTACTCTGTCAAAAACACAACAGATACAGTGTTAACTAGCTGATTTCAAGCAAATACATTGATTAATCATTGAATAACATGTAACAACATATGATTAGACATACCGATGAAGGATTGTAGGGAAGATGCGCGGCTGAGGGTTTGCAAAATTCGTAAATTGAGATGAAATAAAGTAATTGTCTACGGCATAACTAGGGTTGAAGTCGTTTATGGTGAGATTAGGATCAGAAGATACGACGGCTAAGTTGAATTCTCTGGTTACTGGAGCTTGCGTTATTAGAGGCTTTGATTGTAGAGAGATTGAAGGGAAAACAGAAAATGTTGGATCTTGTTGGTGTATGTGCTTGTATAGCCTTGATTGTAGTATATCATATTATGCAATACAATATAATATTGTATCATATTACATAAGATAACATCATATCATATTATAGCATTCACATTGGGTTCTCTATTTTCATCTTTATGTATGAGTTAACTAAAAACACCTTTAGTTAATGTGATAATAAGATTACATCATATTATATTAGAGCATTCACATTGGGTTCTCTACCTTGATCATATTATATCTAAAACTCATAAAAATATAGAGAATTAATGTGAGGAGTGAATACGAATGCTAAATGTGAGGAATGAAAAGTAAGTCTTTAAATTTATTCCCTGTTTTAATTACTTAAATAATAAACCGGTTTAGCCTAAACCATGCTCAGCATGAAAAACTACTCACCAATGGAGGTCGAGCATTAGAAGCATGAAAAACTACTCACCAGTGGAGGTCGAGCATTAGAAGTAAAGTTTGATAACGTCTCCCCATTTGAAAAGCTTTGTTGCCTTGCCTTTTGAGTCTCCTTTCTTCTTCATTACATATAATGTCTCCTTACAGGCGGTTGTTTAATACCGACCTCTCATCACCTCTTCCTTTCTTCCCTTTCACCCATCACGAGATCTTTTGTTGGCCACAGTTGTGGTGGTGGCTAAAAAAAAGCATCGCATTGTATATGACGGCTGGGGTTCTAACTGTTGGTTGTTTATGCAAATCCTAGCGTGTGCAGGTTGACGACAATAAATCTAGTAATGAATAAGAAATTTAAGTTAACTTAATAAATGTTACCAGATTAGTTTTAGGCACCCATGACTCGTTTACTACCCAGAAAGAGATGTCGTCCGGGAATGGTGACATTTGTAATGTGTTGAAAGAAAAATAGTAGAATATAAAGATGCAAACGAGCCTTTAAGAATCTTTTGTATGAAACTATTTGTAAACTTCGAAATTCAATATATACGCTGCCTATAGCTCGATCTATACGCGGTGTATAACTTTAATCACGTGCACACACAACATCATATTATAGTCAAATTAGTATGAGGTACGCCACTTACAGGCATGTACGTGGCTTTAAAAGCTAACGTATAATCCCTGCACAGACTGTATACTTGGCTTACATGTAATTAATTTGACGTTGTACGAGGTTGACTACATGGTCGGCATACATAAGGATGTACAAATAGGAGAAGGGTGTGTGAATATGTAGAGCCAAGCCAAAATAGTTACCTGGAGTTACTTGTTTCTGAATGTGCTCCCAAATGCAAAAGGCTATATCTACATCACAATCAACTTCATTAGAACAATTTCCCTTTATATATAAACCTACAGAAGTAAGAACATTTGAGATTACTACACATGTATGTTATGATCGGTCTTGAGGCGTTTAAATTACCAATTGCCTCGCGCCTAAGGCACGTGCTTTTAGAACTACATTAAGATGCACCTTTTAAAACCAAGGTTATAGAAAAGCATGCTATAAGTATTTCACCTTAAATTTGGTAGTTTCAACTAAATGGAAGAGCAAAACATCTCCGGTCATCAATTATGTCCAACTCCAGAGTATTTCCACCCTAGACTAAGGCTACGTCTACATGCAAGATATTTAACTATCCATTGCTCTCTATTTTTATCTTCAAGTACAAATTTAATGTCTTCTTTTGCAAAAAAAAAAATGAATTGCACAAATGAACCAGGATATTGATGTTTTAAACTAAATATAGGTATAGGGGTCGTTCTGTAATTAGTAGTTAGTTTGTTTATGTTGTAAATTAGATTAGTTAGAAAGTACGAGGACTAGATACGACACATTGAAAGATTGTAACCTACATACTAAAGGGATCGTCATCTCTCTGGTCGCACCCCTTCAGATCGACGCCTACATCACAAGAACGCAGGGACGTGATTTTTTTCTAAGAGACACACCTCTTCAAGATCAATCTCAACCACAAGTTCAAGAATCGCAACCGTTCGTGAAGAGATATGTCTCTACAATCGCATCTATTCGTATAGTATATATAGGGTTCATGTATGTCAATTGTAATCATCACTTTTCATCAATACAAGCAAGTTATTGTTCTTTGATTCTCAATTCTTTATATTCTAACCTGTGATTCGCATGTTCGATTACCAACAGTGGTATTAGAGCACCAGGTTAATCGATCCAGGAAGCAAGAAAGAAAAATCTCAGTGCAAGATTACGAGCAATAAACGATAATATGGGTTTGCCGTTTGAATCAGAGAACCGGGTGACGTGTTTCGATTTCTTAAGTGCGGTTTTTCCTTTTGATTTAGTCGATCCACAAGAAAAGAATGTGTTTTAGTTTTGCCTTGGGAAGAGTAAAGAACATGGGATACTTAATACATACTGCTTGTTTGAAATCAATTCAAAAAATGCATGCACACGTTTTCTTAAAGGAAATTATAAGGCAAGATAATAAGTTTAGGTGGAACTGGTGTTCAAAAAGAAAAAGAAATCAAGTTTCTTTTGCACGTCGAAAAGGGATAATAGCATGTTTTTAAAATAAAGCAAGTCAATTTTGAATCTTAAACGATACGTATAGCAAGAAATCGAACCCGTATCGGTTATAGCAAGTCAAACTGATTCTTGGTTCAAATAGCAAGTTCCGAATCGTTTAGTTCAAAATAGCAAGTAGCACGTTGAATCATCACGATTCAGTCTAGCAAGAAACGACCATTCTTGGTCAAAGCAAGAAAAAGCAAGGACAACGGGTCGATCAAAATTAAGTCCAATTAGCAAGTTGGTTGGATAGTTTTGATCTCACTCGCAATAGCAAGTTGGCAAGAATCTGATCAGCAAGTCGGTCAGAAACGCAAGAACCTGATTAGCAAGTGGGTCAGGGTACATAAAAAATCTAATTAGCAAGTCGGTCAGAAACGCAAGAACCTGGTTAGCAAGTTGGCCAGACGCAAGTACTAAGTAAGAAATTTGATCTACACGGTCAAGAAAAGGATCATCCGATCACAAGCAAGATAGGCAAGAAAAACAAAGCAAGAAAGAAAGGAGGACTCATGTTGGCAAGAGAAAATAATCAGTTTGAAAGTTTGCATCATGGAAGGGGCCGTGGTGTTCAAAACCATGGTAGAAGTCAAGGACAAGGATCTTTTAAAGGAGGAAGAGGACGTGGAAAAGATATGGGTCCAAGAAACCAAGACAAAAGCAAGTTCAGATGTTATGATTGTGGAGAACTTGGTCATTTTGCAAGAGATTGCACCAAGTGGAAGGAAAAGGAGAAAGACACGCAGCAAGAAGCCAATCTCGCATTGGAAGAGGAACCAATGCTACTGCAAGTCAAGCAAGTTGAAGACCTTTGTTAAACTATATTTAGTTTACGGGGGAGTATTGATGTTTTAAACTAAATATAGGTATAGGATCCGTTCTGTAATTAGTAGTTAGTTTATGTTGTAAATTAGATTAGTTAGAAAGTACGAGGACTAGATGCGACACATTGAAAGATTGTAACCTACATACTAAAGGGATCGACATCTCTCTGGTCGCACCCCTTCAGATCGACGCCTACATCACAAGAACGCAGGGACGTGATTTTTTCTAAGAGACACACCTCTTCAAGATCAATCTCAACCACAAGTTCAGGAATCGTAACCGTTCGTGAAGAGATATGTCTCTACAATCGCATCTATTCGTATAGTATATATAGGGTTCATGTATGTCAATTGTAATCATCACTTTTCATCAATACAAGCAAGTTATTGTTCTTTGATTCTCAATTCTTTATATTCTAACCTGTGATTCGCATGTTCGATTACCAACACGGGAGACCCTATCAATCACAGAGGGAGGGGGTTTATCTTGTTTTGTCATGTTTAAATAATAAGAGTGATTGCAAGCAGTTGAAGAGAGAGAGAGAGAGAGAGAGATTGGTTTCCTCAAATGGTGCTAGCGACAAATCAAATCACCGTACATACACAGGTACAAAGAGTGACAAACTATTTATTCCAAACAAAGTTAGAGATTATTTTCTTCAAATGGTTCTATCGATCCTAAACCTTTTCCACTAAATCATAACTAGATTTAACTACGCAACTGTAATGGCTGTAACAACAATAACACGAGCGTAAAATTAAAGCAAATTCTTACAAATATATATGGACTTTCCTTTTGCGTATGAGTTCGAGAATCTGCAAATCTAGTCGGCATCAGTTTTAGACGTTTACTCTGTCAAAATCACAACAGATCCAGTGTTAACCAGCTGATTTCAAGAAAATACATTGATTAATCATTGAATAACATGTAACAACATATGATTAGACATACCGATGAAGGATTTTAGGGAAGATGCGCAGCTGAGAGTTTGCAAAATTCGTAAATTGAGATGAAAAAAAGTAGTTGTCTTCAGCATTGTAACATCTGTGTCTGAAATCATTGTAAACAATTCAGTTATCAATAAAACAATGTTATTTGATCCCAATGTTTGTTTAGTTGTGTTTTACATTTTTCATGTTTTGACTTTTATTCAATTTTAAACTCTACATCGCTTTCTGGAGAGTTATACGCAAACTGGTGCGTAAACGTAATCAGTTTAATGCGAAAAAAACTCCAGAACATCAACATATACTTAACATACCTTAAATAACCTTTACATAACTTAGAAATAAGTTTTGAAGGCTTTGGTATGGCAAAAACAAGTTAATTCGCTTACAGGGACTAAACTTGACAAACTGCGAAAGTATGCCAATTTGAACTGTAACGAACATTCCGGAACATGACCATAAGTTAAACATACCATAAATATCCTTTATATATCTTAGAGATAGGCTTTGAGGAGTTCGGTGTGCTAAAATAAACTTTTGGGTCATTCAGGGACTAAAAGTGTCAAAAAGTGCACAAGTTTGCACTTTCGCGCATAACTTACGTTCTGAATACATCCGGACATCCAAAAATTTATGTAAGCACTATAATATTTTATTTTAGTGTTTGGCATGAGAAAAATCCATTCGTCGCGCAATTTGGATCGTTTTTCGCGCTTATGCGCATTCCGTCGTAATTAAGCAAACATCGCGATCGTACGACCAAACGAACCGACATCCGGCATATTTTTGAGCATGTTTCATGTCCACAATGTTTAGGAAACATTTTTGGGGCCTTAAAGTTGGCTTTACGGGCCTTAGAAGTGTCGAAAATGGCTTAAAACACCAACATGGACTGAAACTGAAATTCTGCAAACTTTATTCTGATCTGTGCAGCCCAGGCGGCCCGCCTTAGTTTCTGTAAATACCCAAGCGGGCCGCGTCAGCCTCTCTGATGTGCAGAATTGTTGCAAACAGCTGTTTACGGCTGTTAAGCACCTCAAAACCACTTGCAAATGGTTTTTACAATACCATGGGCCATTTCTATGGGTGCTAATGGTTTAGTAAAACTAGGGGCACACTTGGACGGTTGAGATCGAGGCACGTTTTTCTACGAACGATCCTAACGGCTCTACATTTCCTATAAATACCCCCCCCCCCCATGTTTGCTCATTTCCCTCACACCTAAATCTGATTCTAGCTCTCTAAGTGGAAGTGTTTGTGCTTCCTACCTGAGAGTGAATCGGGTTTAATACTTGCGGGGACCTTCTGTAAGTATTCCTTCGTTCTTCTCTTTCATTTTTATGCTTTAAAGTCAAACTGCGTTTGACTTTCTGCATTGACCAGTTTATGGTCAAAGCGAAGTTCGTTTGAACTTCATAATGTGAGAGTAATCACGATGGTTATAGTCCCTTGTGACTATACCTACTGATTACCACGTTATCTAGGCTCAGTGACGAGTCGTAGTTTCGGCCAAAATGCGTGTTCTCGCGTATTTTGTAACCAAACTACTCTAGGATATTAAAACCGTTTGTTTTGATATCAAAACCTGTTTTCTAACTTAACTAAACATATTCTAGCATGTTTAGCTCGTCACTTTTATATTTATGCTTGTTTAGGGTCGTAAGGGTAAGCGATCTAATAAATCGCTTATGCTTTCGAACCCGACCCATTTGGTCGATCATTAGGATCCGACCAAACACTTTAGGTGACCATAGTAGTATAGGGAATAACCTTCCTGGGTTATACCTTATGGTCACGTCGTTTAAGTAGTTGTATGATAGGTAGTATATATGCCTTAGGTAAATTACCAAAATGCCCTTTTACGTTAAAATTCATTTTAAGCCTATGTAACCTAATTTTTGGTATCTAAACTGATTTAGTAACAATATTAAACATGTTAAGGCATATCTTACTTGTCATAGGGCTAGTTAGGCGGTCCGAACGCGTTTTACGCAAACGACGCGTTAAAGTAGCATAAGCTACCTAAACGGGTCGTAACGGGTCAAAAGTGTAACACCTGTGCCTCCACGGCCATCAAACAAATACCAAACCAATGAAATATTATATTTCATACTTGGGATTTGTAAAAATATGTGTATAATTTGCACATATCAATTCTTGTTCAATTTCAAACTCTAAATCGCTTTCTGGAAGGTTATACGCGCACCGATGCGTAAATATAACCAGTTTAATGCAACGAACACTCCGGAATAGTGAAATAGGCTTAACATACCTTAAATAACCTTTACATAACTTAGAAATAAGTTTTGGAAGGTTTGGTATGCCGAAAACAAGCTAATTCGCTTACAGGGACTAAACTTGACAAACTGCGAAAGTATGCCAATTTGAACTGTAACAGACATTCCGGAGCATGACCATAAATTAAACATACCATAAATATCCTTTACATGGCTTAGAAATAGGCTTTGAGGTGTTTGGTGTGCTAAAATAAACTTTTGTGTCATTCAGGGACTAAAAGTGTCAAAAAGTGCACAAGTTTGCATTTTCGCGCATAACTTACGTTCTGAATACATCCGGACATCCAAAAATTTATGTAAGCATGACTATATTATGCTTTAGTGTTTGGCTTGCCAAAAATCCATTCGTTGCGTCATTTGGATCGTTTTTCGCGCTTATGCGCATTCCGTCGTAATTAAGCGAACATCGCGTTCGTACGACCAAACGAACCAACACCCGGCATATTTTTGAGCATGTTTCATGTCCACAATGTTTAGGCATCATTTTAGGGCCTTAAAGTTGGCTTTACGGGCCTTGGAAGTGTCGGAAATGGCCTTAAACACGTGCAGGGACTGAAACTGTAATTTCTGAAACTTATTGCTGATCTGCGACAGCTAGGCGGCCCGCCTCAATTCCTGAGCATCCTTAGGCGGCCCGCGAGGCACCTTCTGACCAGGTTAAATGTTTCTAACAGCAGATTGCAGCTGTTTGTTTCACCACCACACAATCCCAATTGTCTAGTCAGCTGATAAGGATCACATTTTAGTCACCATAAGGTCCCGACACTTGTACGGGTGGGATTAAGGCACGTTTTCCATGAAACGATCTTAACGGTGGACCTTTTACTATAAATACCCCACCCCCCATGCTTCAAAATTACAAGAACTTTGATTTGAGAAACTCTAAGTTGAAACTATTGTTTCATACCTGAGATTTTTGAATCGAAGTTAGCATTCGGGGACCCTTCGTAAGTATTCTTTCGTTCTTTTATTGCTTTTCGAGTCTTTCGAGTCTGAAAGTCAAACTTTGTTTGACTTTCTACATTGACCAATTATGGTCAATGCGAAGTTCGTTTGAACTTCGCAACGTGAGTGTAATCACGTTGGTTATAGTCCCTTGGGACTATGCCTACTGATTACCACGTTGTCTAGGGTCGTAGGGTAAGCGATCTAATAAAATGCTTATACCTCGAACCCGACCCATTTGGTCGATCATTAGGATCCGACCAAATACATTAGGTGACCATAGTAGGTAGGGAATAACCTTCCGAGGTTATACCCTATGGTTACATCGTTTAAGTAGTTGTATGATAGGTAGTTTATATGCCTTAGGTAAATTACCAGAATACCCTTTTCATGTATAATTGGTAATTAAGCATATGTAACCTAAACTTTTGTCACATAACTGATTATGTAACATGTTTAGGCATATAACACTTGTCATAGGACTAGTTAGACGGTCTGAACGCGTTTCACGCGCACGACGCGTTAAAGTAGCATAAGTTACCTTAATGGGTCGCGATGGGTCGAAAGCACTTAGGTTAGTCTCAATGTAGTATGTAGGTCTTGTTAAACCATATCATATGAGTTCCAACACTCATTTGGTTTACCAAGCCTCATCCTATCCGATCTCCCGATTTAAGTCCGGTTTATTTATATAGTCTTAGATTGCCGACTGATTCCGTGCTCCCTCTAGCTTTGTTTGGTTGTTGTTCAAGACCTCCAAGCATTATCAGGCGAGTACATTATTCCCCTATTTTACTGCTTTCAATTGTTTTGGGGTGACTCATATGTGCTAAATGTTTTCGATGTAATAACAAATGGTTTCAAAAACGATTAAGACGATTTATACAAAACTAATAACGATTTCAGAAAGTGAACAAACTTGTTGGTTATGGTTACATAACCAAATGACATTCATTAGCAATGATCAAGCCGACCAGTATTAGGTTATGGTACCATAGGATCTGACTAATCCCGTTATTTACTACACCCGTGGTTATGTGTGGGTGTGGTGGGTAGCGACTGAATCTGAAATTATTAACTTACCCTTTGGTAAGGGTTTGTTAATGCGAAAACGAGAAGCGACGAAAACGAGAAGCGACGAGTGATGAGTCACGAAGGTTTGAATGTTGTTAGCGAGACGACCATATAAGTAGTTTCACGACCTAAAACGAATTAAACGATTTGGATAAACGATTGGTTTTCACACGATGTTTTAACGATTGGGTAAACGATTGGTTTCAAAGCGATATACGATTGGGTTTTGGTTACATATTACATGATTTACATTGGGCATGAACATTACTTTGGTGGTTGGGTTTGGGTAAGTGATTTGAGTAACGGTGCGTGTGTAATATGATACAAGCATGGTGGATACGCCGCTGGTACTTCCTATATATAAGTGTTTGTATGGTATTACATATTGTAGCGTTATTTGAATCATTTCAGTTTGAGACATAGAACATTTTATACAAGTAACATACTTTTCACAAGACATTTATTTACAAACAACTTATCTTATACAAACTCATTTTACATGGTTATTCATTTAATCATGCATTATTCTCTTATTATACATATCACCTGAACTTATTATTTTTCAAATGATTTACAAAGGCAAAGCAAATTACAAGGTTCATGACTAAACATTTTCTTAAACAGAAGTCATGAATCTTATTTTCACAAAACCTATGTACTCGCCAGCATTTCTTTGCTGACCTCGTTTTCACATATGTTTCAGGTATTGTTGAATGATATCGATTGATAAGATGCATGCTCACATAGGACTGGACAAGGCCTTAGTGACTCAATAACAATGATAGACTATGTTTAATTTGTGTATTTAGATTTCCAGACGATGTAATTATTCAATGTTTAATAAAACGAAACACTTTTTGGTATCCATGGTTATGAAACATTAATTCTGTTGCAACACGCCCCGATGTTTCCGCCGCGATTTGTTGTTTTACGCGGTCGGGGTGTGACAGAAAAGATGGTATCAGAGCCAATGGTTATAGGGAATTAGGTTATTAGTAATTAGTAATGCTTTGACCTAGTCTATAACCTTCTTAGGACCCTAACGCGAGTTTACTTGCGTTTAGTCATAAAACAATACCGTCACCTATCCTTAGGCGACGACCACAACAAGAACATAAATTTCAAAACCGCTTTGAAAACTAATCATCTGTTCTAGGATGATTGATTACTAGGTTTTGAACCCTCTATTGTAAGGTTTTGAACTCTCTATTATATGGTTTTGAACCTCTTTGAGTTTTCAAAACTTCGTCAAGGTTTTGGGTTTTAAATAATGTGAACACGTGCAAACTGGAAGGGTGAATGCCTGTATTCTGGGTTTTCTGTCTAGGCAAGCACTTCGTATACATCTCATCAGACGCGAGACCAGTTGTGCTTACCTGGGAATTCTTGGGATGAGTGTTCACTTATAGGCGAGCATGTCTTCGCGATACATTATTTTTGACCCATTTACTTTGATTAGTCACCGTCTCATTTGTTTGCCTTAGGTAACAAACAAATGATCGCAATTTTCATGCGTTATCTTTCTGTTTTGATTGTCCAATAATCTTTCACCTGTTTCTCCCTATGCCTTTCTTTTTCTTCAAGAATGTCTCTTCATCACAATGACGCCCAGATATCTGAGCAAGCAGCCAAATTCGCTCAGCGAATAGGCGAAGTAGTCCTGAAGACTGTTGAATTAGCTACTGCCATGTATCATCTCCAGGATGAAGCCACTCAAGAGTCACCAAGACAGGCAGGACCTAGTCAGGCGACAACACCATCAGCCAAGAAACCAATCGAGGAATCAAAGACCATGGATGAACGATCCCCTAAGAAGTCAAAGAAGCGAAAGGCTTCTCAGAACTTCACCATGGTCGCTCACAATGGTAAAGCAGTTCCCCAACCAACCAGCTCAACCCCCTGCTAGGTGTGTATGGCTTTTCCTATGATACCTACATCAAGGAACTATGTACCTTACAAACTACTCTTGTGATTACTCTCTTTCAAATGATTGCTCATGATTCCCTCGAAAATTTTAAGTACTTGTTTCACTCTAAGAAACAAAGTACAGTAAATTAAGTGACATTATGAGTAATCGTGCTTTTCGCACATCTGTTCCTTTAAATCCTTGGTTAGATAACTAAGGGTGTTTTCAAATCTCATACCCATTACGTTTTGATTTTTCAACATACACAGTACCAGTATTTCAAAACAATCTTCATGATCTCAAAACATTTCATATAGTTTGAAAACAATTTTTCTAGATGCATTGTCTATGTTATTTCAAAAACATTGGCCATGTTATCAAAACCAACCTTTCTAAATTTCAAAATATTTCATATAGTCTGAAGACAATATTAACACAATACATTTTCTGATCAAGTGCATGATTTCGAAAAGCATCATTCATGTCTTTCAAAAACCTTATACATAATTTCAAAATTCATCTCGCATGATTTTAAAACATTTTTAAATATATCTACCTAATACACCTACTTTATGATTTCAAAAAGTATTATATATAAGGTTTCAAAAACGTTAAATACATTTTTTCTTAAAAGAACCCCATGCATAGTTTTCAAAAATATTTTCCTCATACATTGACTTAACCTTCAAAATTCTGCTTCATATGTCGCCTTGACATATCAAGCATCTCAACTTCATAAGCATTTTACATCATGTTTTGACCTAAGCACATCCAGTGCAAGGTTTCAAAACATCTTCAACTTCTAAAATTCATATGGGATCTTTTTATCTTTACAATTAGATCCTTGTGGATGATTATCGCTCAAATCAGAGTCCTTAATTGGATTCCTTATGTACCTTAATTCGAACACTTCGGTTCCTAGTAATCGAAATCGAATTTTCTTTTTGAATCTTTCTATCTTTATAGTTGGATTCTTGATAACGTTTAAAGTACCAAATGAAATCCACGGAATGGATTCCAAGTGTGCTTTAAATGCATGTACGCAATTTACAAGACAAATTAACGAACAATTTTGTGGTTATGTGATATGTGTTTATGTGTTCTCCTCTATGATTTTTGTGTGATCCGATTTTCAAATCCTCATAGAATCTTTCATGTTTTCATATGAGAGATTCATAGTAGGATATTCAAAAGGTACTACCTTAAATCCTTATGGGCTTCTACCTGGTAGTTAAGACCCTTGGGTTATATAGTACCACTCCATGATTCATAAGAGACCCTCTTAGTAGTCTAGTCAAAAAGATTGATTCACAATTTGGTTAGAGAACGACATCTAGTGATGTAGCTGAACAGACTCCTTGATAGTCTATTTAGATCATTTATTGATTTAATTTAAAGGACTCTATGGCGGTCTAGTCACACTCATCACCGGTTTGTTCATTTGGTTTTCCCCTACACACTATAAAATAGACTGTGTGAACTGTGCAAGGAATTGTCTGATTATGGACGCGTACATAATTATGAAATTTAGTGCACAGAAACCCAGTAAGATTTATTATGTGTAAGAGCCGATAGTGACAACAATAACGAAATGAGAACGATGTAATGGAGGTACGGTGGACGCACCAATGACGCTTCATATACTTGTATATAAGTATCCCTCTTACATTGCAAACATAATGTTATTAAGGTTACTAGAAGTTCAAGAACCCTAACCAATGTTGTTCGATCTTTTCAACTTCATATTTCCAAGCTCTCACAAGTTTCCTCTAAATAAATTTCGGGACGAAATTTCCTAAAGTAGGGGAGACTGTAACACCTGTGCCTCCACGGCCATCAAAAAAATACCAAACCAATGAAATATTATATTTCATACTTGGGATTTGTAAAAATATGTGTATCATTTGCACATATCAATTCTTGTTCAATTTCAAACTCTAAATCGCTTTCTGGAAGGTTATACGCGCACCGATGCGTAAATATAACCAGTTTAATGCAACGAACACTCCGGAATAGTGAAATAGGCTTAACATACCTTAAATAACCTTTACATAACTTAGAAATAAGTTTTGGAAGGTTTGGTATGCCGAAAACAAGCTAATTCGCTTACAGGGACTAAACTTGACAAACTGCGAAAGTATGCCAATTTGAACTGTAACAGACATTCCGGAGCATGACCATAAATTAAACATACCATAAATATCCTTTACATGGCTTAGAAATAGGCTTTGAGGTGTTTGGTGTGCTAAAATAAACTTTTGTGTCATTCAGGGACTAAAAGTGTCAAAAAGTGCACAAGTTTGCATTTTCGCGCATAACTTACGTTCTGAATACATCCGGACATCCAAAAATTTATGTAAGCATGACTATATTATGCTTTAGTGTTTGGCTTGCCAAAAATCCATTCGTTGCGTCATTTGGATCGTTTTTCGCGCTTATGCGCATTCCGTCGTAATTAAGCGAACATCGCGTTCGTACGACCAAACGAACCAACACCCGGCATATTTTTGAGCATGTTTCATGTCCAAAATGTTTAGGCATCATTTTAGGGCCTTAAAGTTGGCTTTACGGGCCTTGGAAGTGTCGGAAATGGCCTTAAACACGTGCAGGGACTGAAACTGTAATTTCTGAAACTTATTGCTGATCTGTGACTGCTAGGCGGCCCGCCTCAATTCCTGAGCATCCTTAGGCGGCCCGCGAGGCACCTTCTGACCAGGTTAAATGTTTCTAACAGCAGATTGCAGCTGTTTGTTTCACCACCACACAATCCCAATTGTCTAGTCAGCTGATAAGGATCACATTTTAGTCACCATAAGGTCCCGACACTTGTACGGGTGGGATTAAGGCACGTTTTCCATGAAACGATCTTAACGGTGGACCTTTTACTATAAATACCCCACCCCCCATGCTTCAAAATTACAAGAACTTTGATTTGAGAAACTCTAAGTTGAAACTATTGTTTCATACCTGAGATTTTTGAATCGAAGTTAGCATTCGGGGACCCTTCGTAAGTATTCTTTCGTTCTTTTATTGCTTTTCGAGTCTTTCGAGTCTAAAAGTCAAACTTTGTTTGACTTTCTACATTGACCAATTATGGTCAATGCGAAGTTCGTTTGAACTTCGCAACGTGAGTGTAATCACGTTGGTTATAGTCCCTTGGGACTATGCCTACTGATTACCACGTTGTCTAGGGTCGTAGGGTAAGCGATCTAATAAATCGCTTATACCTCGAACCCGACCCATTTGGTCGATCATTAGGATCCGACCAAATACATTAGGTGACCATAGTAGGTAGGGAATAACCTTCCGAGGTTATACCCTATGGTCACATCGTTTAAGTAGTTGTATGATAGGTAGTTTATATGCCTTAGGTAAATTACCAGAATACCCTTTTCATGTATAATTGGTAATTAAGCATATGTAACCTAAACTTTTGTCACATAACTGATTATGTAACATGTTTAGGCATATAACACTTGTCATAGGACTAGTTAGACGGTCTGAACGTGTTTCACGCGCACGACGCGTTAAAGTAGCATAAGTTACCTTAATGGGTCGCGATGGGTCGAAAGCACTTAGGTTAGTCTCAATGTAGTATGTAGGTCTTGTTAAACCATATCATATGAGTTCCAACACTCATTTGGTTTACCAAGCCTCATCCTATCCGATCTCCCGATTTAAGTCCGGTTTATTTATATAGTCTTAGATTGCCGACTGATTCCGTGCTCCCTCTAGCTTTGTTTGGTTGTTGTTCAAGACCTCCAAGCATTATCAGGCGAGTACATTATTCCCCTATTTTACTGCTTTCAATTGTTTTGGGGTGACTCATATGTGCTAAATGTTTTCGATGTAATAACAAATGGTTTCAAAAACGATTAAGACGATTTATACAAAACTAATAACGATTTCAGAAAGTGAACAAACTTGTTGGTTATGGTTACATAACCAAATGACATTCATTAGCAATGATCAAGCCGACCAGTATTAGGTTATGGTACCATAGGATCTGACTAATCCCGTTATTTACTACACCCGTGGTTATGTGTGGGTGTGGTGGGTAGCGACTGAATCTGAAATTATTAACTTACCCTTTGGTAAGGGTTTGTTAATGCGAAAACGAGAAGCGACGAAAACGAGAAGCAACGAAAACGAGAAGCAACGAAAACGAGAAGCGACGAGTGATGAGTCACGAAGGTTTGAATGTTGTTAGCGAGACGACCATATAAGTAGTTTCACGACCTAAAACGAATTAAACGATTTGGATAAACGATTGGTTTTCACACGATGTTTTAACGATTGGGTAAACGATTGGTTTCAAAGCGATATACGATTGGGTTTTGGTTACATATTACATGATTTACATTGGGCATGAACATTACTTTGGTGGTTGGGTTTGGGTAAGTGATTTGAGTAACGGTGCGTGTGTAATATGATACAAGCATGGTGGATACGCCGCTGGTACTTCCTATATATAAGTGTTTGTATGGTATTACATATTGTAGCGTTATTTGAATCATTTCAGTTTGAGACATAGAACATTTTATACAAGTAACATACTTTTCACAAGACATTTATTTACAAACAACTTATCTTATACAAACTCATTTTACATGGTTATTCATTTAATCATGCATTATTCTCTTATTATACATATCACCTGAACTTATTATTTTTCAAATGATTTACAAAGGCAAAGCAAATTACAAGGTTCATGACTAAACATTTTCTTAAACAGAAGTCATGAATCTTATTTTCACAAAACCTATGTACTCGCCAGCATTTCTTTGCTGACCTCGTTTTCACATATGTTTCAGGTATTGTTGAATGATATCGATTGATAAGATGCATGCTCACATAGGACTGGACAAGGCCTTAGTGACTCAATAACAATGATAGACTATGTTTAATTTGTGTATTTAGATTTCCAGACGATGTAATTATTCAATGTTTAATAAAACGAAACACTTTTTGGTATCCATGGTTATGAAACATTAATTCTGTTGCAACACGCCCCGATGTTTCCGCCGCGATTTGTTGTTTTACGCGGTCGGGGTGTGACAAAAAGCACTTAGGCTTGGCTTCGTTTTAGTATGTAGGCTTTGTTAAACCATATTACATGAGTTCCTACACTCATTTGGTTTACGAACCCTCGTACTACCCGATCCTCCGAATACGTCCGTTTATTAATGTAGTTACCTATATTAGGTGCCGTTTGATTCCGTAATCTTCTAGCTTTGCTTGGTGGATATCTAAAGTCTATTGAGCAATCTCAAGTGAGTACATAGACCCCTCTTTTACTGTTTTTCAAACATTTTGGGGTGAAACACATGTGCCTACTTGTTACTTTCATGCTTTCCATGATTTCATATCACATGCTTATTATGTTCATTAGTACACTTATAGTACATGATTTCATTATGTTTATGCTATGTATGTCCATTGTGAGCATACTTAGTACATCGTTTTACATTACATTTTATGCTATGTATGTCCATTGTGTGTATACTTAGTACATCGTTTTACATGACATTTCACGCTATGTGTGTACATTTGATTACATACTTAGTGCATTATTTTTCACATGCTTACATGTTGGTATGACATTTGGTTTGTTTCAATGGGACAAAAATACATTCATTAACATTAGCTACGCCGCTCGTTAGTAGGTAGCGGTACCATAGGAATTGACAACTCCCGTTCCTGACATCCTAGGTATGTTTGGATGAAAGGAATGACCGAATTCGAATACATAACTCATATGAACCTTTAATTTGTTTAAAGGTTTATCACCACAGTCTCAAGGCTTGAATGTATGCATTTTTACAATACCGCATAGATGTTCGTATCAGTATAGCATGCAGTTTTCTACAAAACATAACTTTGATTTACTTCAATACCTTGTTTTGTACATTTTACCTATGGTATTTGATATATTTCACTTGCCATACATGACATTTTGTTTACACATTACATGATTGACATCTGACATAGACATTTTGATATTGATATACTTATTTCATAAACTACATTTTGACATAAACATTTTGACATAGTTACACAAAGACATTTAACAAATGGTTTAGACATGGGCAATTTACATTGGTGATTTGTTTGGGTAAAGTGATTTAAGTAACGAGGCATGTATAATATGATACAAGTATGGTGGATACGCCGCTGGTACTTCCTATATATAAGTGCTTGTATGGTATTACACATCGCAGCGTTATTTGAATCATTTCAGTTTAGACATATAACATTTTACACAAATATCATGTTTTTCACAAGACATTATTTTACAAACAACTTATTTTATACAAAACTCATTTTACTTGGTTATTCACTTAACCTTACATTTTTCCTTTACATATCATCTACTTTATCATCGTTTTTCAAAAGATTTATAAAACAAAACAATTAACAAGGTTCATGACTAACTTTTATTAAACATTTCTTTAAACTCAAGTCATGAATCCTATTTTCATAAAACCTATGTATCTCACAGGCATTTTTATGCTGACGTACCTATTTTCACGTGTGTTTCAGGTAATGGTGCATAAGTTTGAGCAGGACATACTAGGGCGGACCCGTGCCTTAGAGACTTAAAATGAAGATAGAACTAGTCTAAATTACGTTATGTACTCTTTGTTCAGTTGTTTTAAGACAATATACTCCTTTTGTTTTTGAATAAAACATAACTTTAATTGCCATGGTTGTGAAACAATTAATTCTGTTACAACACTCCCCGACGTTTCCGCCGCGGTTGCATGTTATACGCGGTCGGGGTGTGACAGAAGAGTTGGTATCAGAGCCAATGGTTATAGGGAATTAGGTTATTAGTAATGCTTTGACCTAGACTATAACTTTTCTAGGACCCCAACACAAGTTGTCTTGTGTTTAGATTTTCAAACACGCACTTCACCTATCCTTAGGTGATCACCAAAACAAGAACCCAATTTTTCCAAAACGATTTTTGAAAATCAATTATATGTTTTTAAATGATTTGTTACAAGGTTTTGAACCCTCTTTTGTAAGGTTTTGAACCCTTCCAGTTTGAGTAAAATTTTGGCCTTGTGCCTTCAAATTTTCAAAATCTCGTCAACGTTTTGGGTTTTAAATAATGTGAACACGTGCAAACTGGAAGAGTGAATGCCTGTATTCTGGGTTTTCTGTCTAGGCAAGCACTTCGTATATATCTCATCAGACGCGAGACCAGTTGTGCTTACCTGGGAATTCTTGGGATGAGTGTTCACTTATAGGCGAGCATGTCTTCGCGATACATTATTTTTGACCCATTTACTTTGATTAGTCACTGTGTGTCGTTTGTTTGCTTTGTGACACGGACGAATGACCACCATCTTTACTTTTGTTGATTTTTGTTTCATCTCATTCATTTCATCTAAACATCTCACTCGTTCCTCTCATGTTTCCTCTTTTAGAATGCCTCCTCGACGCGAAAATCCGATGCCTAATACCGCCGAACTGGCAGAAATCATTGCGCAGCAAATGGCTGCTCAATTTCCAAACCTCTTTGCTCAGTGGAACCAAGCCAACAACAACAATAATGCTCCATGCAATTTCAAGAGCTTTAACTCAGCTAAACCACTCAAGTTTAGTGGTACTGAGGGAGCAACTGGGCTTCTTCAATGGTTCGAGAGCATTGAGAGTACCTTCCGTCATGTTCTGTGTCCTGAGAATCGGAAAGTCGAATTTGCTTCAAGCGTATTTCAGAAGAGGGCGCTTACATGGTGCAATGGGGTTATGAGAGACCGTGGTGCAGAAGTTACTTTAGCGCAAACGTGGGCTGAACTTAGAACTCTTATGATGAGGGAGTTTTGTCCTCGTCATGAACTGCGAGCTTTGGAGAAGGAATTTGATGATTTAAAACAGGATAGTGGTGAGCACCGGGCATATACTGATAGATTTGAGGAGCTGAGTTTGCTATGCCCAACGATGGTTACCCCACTCGAGAAGGCTATCGAGAGGTATATCGATGGTCTACCTGACTCAGTGCAAGACATCATTACTGGTAGTAACCCTACCACACTCCGTCAGGCAATCGAGCTGTCTGCGACATTGACTGAGTCGCAGATTCGGAAGAATAAGCTGCATAGAAAGGGTGACAAGGGCAAGAAATAGGCGTCTGACAAAGGGGATAGCAAGAAGGGTCAAAACAAAAAGGGTAAGGATTCTGGATCCTCGAAGAGTTCAAGGAAGTGTAAGGCTTCCCAAAATTTTGCCATCACCGCACAACAAAACCAGGCTGCTCCCAATCAGCCTGCAGCTAAGAAGCAGTATAACGGGAATGCACCTTTATGCAACAGATGCAATAGCCACCATCAACCGCAATTGCAATGTCGTTTCTGCACTAACTGTGGGAAGTCGGGTCATCTTTCTGATGTTTGTCGCTTTGCTCCCAATCAAGCAGCCCGCAACCCAGCTCAGCAGGCTGCACAACCACTTGTTCAGCAGCAAGCACAAGCTGCACGACCTCATTTTCCTCCTGGTTCGTGCTATAATTGTGGGGACCTGACTCATTACCGTAACCAATGTCCAAGATTGGTCAACGCAAACCAGAATCAGAATCAGGCTCCAGCTCGAGGTCGAGTTTTTAATATGAATGCACAAGAGGCGCAAGCAGACAATGAAGTGGTGAACGGTACGTTCTCTGTTAATAACCAACCTGCGTCTGTTCTTTTTGATTCAGGGGCCGATAAAAGTTTTGTGTCGTTATTTTTTGAGCCTTTGCTTCGCGTGTCTAGAACGAAACTAGGAAAACCCTTGACAGTAGAAGTTGCTAGTGGTGAACCCATTGTTCTTGATTCTGTTCTACGCAACTTCCAGTTGAACCTTAACGACCATCTTTTTCCTATTGACCTCACGCCTATGCAACTGGGAAGCTTCGACATTATTGTGGGTATGGATTGGTTAGCCAAGCATCGCGCAGAAGTAGTTTGTTTCGAGAAGATCGTTCGTGTGCCGCTTCCGACAGGCGAGATCCTACAGGTTCAAGGTGAGAAACCGTCTGGTGGCCTCAAGCTCATGTCTTGTTTTAAAGCTCGGAAATATCTGCGAAAGAACTATGTGGCCTTCTTGGCACATGTTACAACAGATAAAGGCAAAGGTAAGTCTATTCAAGATATTCCTGTTGTTCGGGATTATCCGGAGCTGTTCCCGGAAGAGTTACCTGGATTACCCCCAGCCCGCCAAGTCGAGTTCCGTATTGATCTCGTACCTGGTGCAAATCCTATTGCCAGAGCTCCATATCGCCTTGCACCATCTGAGATGCAAGAACTATCTAAGCAGCTGCAGGAGCTTTCGGATAAAGGTTTTATCCGTCCTAGCTTTTCACCTTGGGGCGCTCCCGTTCTTTTTGTCAAGAAGAAGGATGGATCTTTCAGAATGTGCATCGATTATCGTGAGCTGAACAAGCTTACCATCAAGAATCGATATCCCCTACCTCGCATTGATGATCTCTTTGATCAGCTACAGGGCGCTTCTTATTTCTCGAAGATTGATCTTCGTTCTGGATATCATCAACTTCACGTTCATGAAGAAGATATTCCAAAGACAGCTTTCCGCACTCGTTATGGGCATTATGAGTTCACAGTTATGCCATTCGGCTTGACAAATGCTCCTGCTGTTTTTATGGACTTGATGAATAGGGTTTGCAAGCCTTATTTAGATAAGTTCATCATTGTGTTTATTGATGACATCTTGATTTACTCTAAGACGCGAGCTGATCATGAGCAACATCTTCGTCTTACTCTGGAACTCCTAAAGAAAGAGCAACTTTTCGCCAAATTCTCCAAGTGTGAATTTTGGCTTAAAGAGGTTCAATTTTTGAGGCACATCGTTAAGGAACAAGGTATTCATGTAGATCCCTCCAAGATCAGTGCGATTAAGGATTGGGATACGCCTACTACTCCTACTGAGGTTCGTTCTTTTCTTGGTCTTGCGGGTTATTACCGCCGCTTCATAGAGAACTTCTCAAAGATTGCAGTTCCCTTAACTGCTCTAACTCAGAAGAACAAACCCTTTGAATGGGGTTCTAAACAAGAAGTAGCATTTCAGACCTTGAAGCAGAAGCTTTATGATGCACCTATCCTATCTTTGCCCGAAGGCAATGATGATTTCGTCGTTTATTGTGATGCATCGAAATTGGGTCTTGGTTGTGTTCTGATGCAAAGGAACAAAGTCATAGCCTATGCATCAAGGCAGTTAAAGGTGCATGAGAAAAACTACACCACTCATGATCTTGAGTTGGGTGCAGTCGTTTTCGCTCTAAAAATCTGGAGACATTATTTGTATGGCACAAAATGCGTGGTTTTCACTGACCACAGAAGTCTTCAGCCTATCTTTAATCAGAAAGAACTCAATATGAGGCAACGACGTTGGGTTGAGCTTCTGAATGACTATGACTGCGAAATTCGCTACCATCCTGGTAAGGAGAATGTCGTAGCCGATGCTTTGAGTCGTAAGGAACATGTCAAGCTTCATTGTGTTCGCGTTCAATCTGATATTCAGGCTCGAGTTGATATTCAAGCCCGCATCTCTCAGGCTCAACATGCTTGTGTTTCACAAGACTTGATGGGTAAGGAATTACCCTATCACATTAAGCCTGATCTTGTTTTGAAAGACAATGGATCTTATTATTTCATGGACCGTTTGTGGGTCCCAAGCCAAGATGATCTTCGTACCTTGCTTATGGATGAAGCCCATAAGTCTCGTTATTCTATTCATCCAGGCTCAGATAAGATGTATAAGGATCTTCGTATTCACTATTGGTGGCCTGGTATGAAGAAAGACATTGCCTTGTATGTTTCAAAATGCCTTACTTGTCTCAAGGTTAAGGCTGAACACCAACATCCTTCTGGTCTTTTGGAGCAACCAGAGATCCCAGTTTGGAAATGGGAAAACATTACTATGGATCTCATTACCAAACTTCCGTGCACTAAGAAAGGTCATGATACCATCTGGGTAGTCGTTGATCGTCTTACCAAGTCAGCGCATTTCTTGCTAGTCCGTGAGGATTTTCCTGCTGACAAACTTGCTAAAATCTATGTGGATGAAATTGTAGCTCGACATGGTGTTCCTTTGAACATCATTTCTGACAAAGATGCTCGCTTCACTTCTCATTTTTGGAGAACCATGCAATCTGCTATGGGGACCCAACTTAACCTGAGCACAGCTTATCATCCGCAAACAGATGGTCAATCTGAAAGAACAATCCAGACTCTGGAGGATATGCTTAGAGCTTGCGTGATCGACTTTGGTGGTAGTTGGGATTCGCATCTTCCATTGATTGAATTCTCCTACAACAACAGTTATCACTCTAGCATCAAAATGGCTCCTTTCGAGGCTCTCTATGGTCGAAAATGTCGTTCACCAGTCTGCTGGAATGAGATCGGTGAGGCTCAGCTTACTGGACCTGCCCTCATTTTAGAGACAACTGACAAGATTAAGAGAGTTCGTGATAACCTTCAGACAGCTAGAAGCCGCCAAAAGAGTTACGCGGACCCAAAACGCAAGTCCTTGGAATTTCAAGTCGGTGATCGAGTATTACTTAAGGTCTCACCTTGGAAAGGTGTGATCAAATTTGGAAAGAAAGGAAAACTTGCACCTAGATACGTTGGACCATTCAAGATCGTCGAAAGAATCGGTAAGGTAGCCTACAGACTTGAGTTACCTCCTGAACTTGGAAATGTTCATCCAACTTTTCACGTGTCCAATCTCAAGAGGTGTTTAGCTGATGAGAACCTCCACATACCGCTTGACGAAATTCGTGTTGACAAAACACTGAAATTTGTGGAGAAGCCAGTGGAAATCATGGAACGTGAAGTCAAGTGGCTTAAACGCAAGCGCATTCCTTTGGTCAAAGTTCGCTGGGAAGCTAAACGTGGACCCGAGTTTACTTGGGAACGCGAAGATCAAATGAAGGCGAAGTATCCGCATCTTTTCCCACGAGTTTCCTCTAAACAAATTTCGGGACGAAATTTCCACAAGTAGGGGAGACTGTAACATCTGTGTCTGAAATCATTGTAAACAATTCAGTTATCAATAAAACAATGTTATTTGATCCCAATGTTTGTTTAGTTGTGTTTTACATTTTTCATGTTTTGACTTTTATTCAATTTTAAACTCTACATCGCTTTCTGGAGAGTTATACGCAAACTGGTGCGTAAACGTAATCAGTTTAATGCGACAAATACTCCGGAACATCAACATATACTTAACATACCTTAAATAACCTTTACATAACTTAGAAATAAGTTTTGAAGGCTTTGGTATGGCAAAAACAAGTTAATTCGCTTACAGGGACTAAACTTGACAAACTGCGAAAGTATGCCAATTTGAAGTGTAACGAACATTCCAGAACATGACCATAAGTTAAACATACCATAAATATCCTTTATATAGCTTAGAGATAGGCTTTGAGGAGTTCGGTGTGCTAAAATAAACTTTTGGGTCATTCAGGGACTAAAAGTGTCAAAAAGTGCACAAGTTTGCACTTTCGCGCATAACTTACGTTCTGAATACATCCGGACATCCAAAAATTTATGTAAGCACTATAATATTTTATTTTAGTGTTTGGCATGAGAAAAATCCATTCGTCGTGCAATTTGGATCGTTTTTCGCGCTTATGCGCATTCCGTCGTAATTAAGCAAACATCGCGATCGTACGACCAAACGAACCGACATCCGGCATATTTTTGAGCATGTTTCATGTCCACAATGTTTAGGAAACATTTTTGGGGCCTTAAAGTTGGCTTTACGGGCCTTAGAAGTGTCGAAAATGGCTTAAAACACCAACAGGGACTGAAACTGTAATTCTGCAAACTTTATTCTGATTTGTGCAGCCCAGGCGGCCCGCCTTAGTTTCTGTACATACCCAAGCGGGCCGCGTCAGCCTCTCTGATGTGCAGAATTGTTGCAAACAGCTGTTTACGGCTGTTAAGCACCTCAAAACCACTTGCAAATGGTTTTTACAATACCATGGGCCATTTCTATGGGTGCTAATGGTTTAGTAAAACTGGGGGCACACTTGGACGGTTGAGATCGAGGCACGTTTTTCGACGAACGATCCTAACGGCTCTACATTTCCTATAAATACCCCCCCCCCCCATGTTTGCTCATTTCCCTCACACCTAAATCTGATTCAAGCTCTCTAAGTGGAAGTGTTTGTGCTTCCTACCTGAGAGTGAATCGGGTTTAATACTTGCGGGGACCTTCTGTAAGTATTCCTTCGTTCTTCTCTTTCGTTTTTATGCTTTAAAGTCAAACTGCGTTTGACTTTCTACATTGACCAGTTTATGGTCAATGCGAAGTTCGTTTGAACTTCATAACGTGAGTGTAATCACGATGGTTATAGTCCCTTGTGACTATACCTACTGATTACCACGTTATCTAGGCTCAGTGACGAGTCGTAGTTTCGGCCAAAATGCGTGTTCTCGCGTATTTTGTAACCAAACTACTCTAGGATATCAAAACCGTTTGTTTTGATATCAAAACCTGTTTTCTAACTTAACTAAACATGTTCTAGCATGTTTAGCTCGTCACTTTTATATTTGTGCTTGTTTAGGGTCGTAAGGGTAAGCGATCTAATAAATCGCCTATGCTTTCGAACCCGACCCATTTGGTCGATCATTAGGATCCGACCAAACACTTTAGGTGACCATAGTAGTATAGGGAATAACCTTCTGGGGTTATACGTTATGGTCACGTCGTTTAAGTAGTTGTATGATAGGTAGTATATATGCCTTAGGTAAATTACCAAAATGCCCTTTTTACGTTAAAATTCATTTTAAGCCTATGTAACCTAATTTTTGGTATCTAAACTGATTTAGTAACAATATTAAACATGTTAAGGCATATCTTACTTGTCATAGGGCTAGTTAGGCGGTCCGAACGCGTTTTACGCAAACGACGCGTTAAAGTAGCATAAGCTACCTAAACGGGTCGTAACGGGTCAAAAGCACTTAGGCTAGGCTTCGTTTTAGTATGTAGGCTTTGTTAAACCATATTACATGAGTTCCTACACTCATTTGGTTTACGAACCCTCGTACTACCCGATCCTCCGAATAGGTCCGTTTATTAATGTAGTTACCTATATTAGGTGCCGTTTGATTCCGTAATCTTCTAGCTTTGCTTGGTGGATATCTAAAGTCTATTGAGCAATCTCAAGTGAGTACATAGACCCCTCTTTTACTGTTTATCAAACATTTTGGGGTGAAACACATGTGCCTACTTGTTACTTTCATGCTTTCCATGATTTCATATCACATGCTTATTATGTTCATTAGTACACTTATAGTACATGATTTCATTATGTTTATGCTATGTATGTCCATTGTGTGCATACTTAGTACATCGTTTTACATTACATTTTATGCTATGTATGTCCATTGTGTGCATACTTAGTACATCGTTTTACATGACATTTCACGCTATGTGTGTACATTTGATTACATACTTAGTGCATTATTTTTCACATGCTTACATGTTGGTATGACATTTGGTTTGTTTCAATGGGACAAAAATACATTCATTAACATTAGCTACGCCGCTCGTTAGTAGGTAGTGGTACCATAGGAATTGACAACTCCCGTTCCTGACATCCTAGGTATGTTTGGATGAAAGGAATGACCGAATTCGAATACATAACTCAGATGAACCTTTAATTTGTTTAAAGGTTTATCACCACAGTCTCAAGGCTTGAATGTATGCATTTTTACAATACCGCATAGATGTTCGTATCAGTATAGCATGCAGTTTTCTACAAAACATAACTTTGATTTACTTCAATACCTTGTTTTGTACATTTTACCTATGGTATTTGATATATTTCACTTGCCATACATGACATTTTGTTTACACATTACATGATTGACATCTGACATAGACATTTTGATATTGATATACTTATTTCATAAACTACATTTTGACATAGTTACACAAAGACATTTAACAAATGGTTTAGACATGGGCAATTTACATTGGTGATTTGTTTGGGTAAAGTGATTTAAGTAACGAGGCGTGTATAATATGATACAAGTATGGTGGATACGCCGCTGGTACTTCCTATATATAAGTGCTTGTATGGTATTACACATCGTAGCGTTATTTGAATCATTTCAGTTTAGACATATAACATTTTACACAAATATCATGTTTTTCACAAGACATTATTTTACAAACAACTTATTTTATACAAAACTCATTTTACTTGGTTATTCACTTAACCTTACATTTTTCCTTTACATATCATCTACTTTATCATCGTTTTTCAAAAGATTTATAAAACAAAACAATTAACAAGGTCATGACTAACTTTTATTAAACATTTCTTTAAACTCAAGTCATGAATCCTATTTTCATAAAACCTATGTATCTCACAGGCATTTTTATGCTGACGTACCTATTTTCACATGTGTTTCAGGTAATGGTGCATAAGTTTGAGCAGGACATACTAGGGCGGACCTGTGCCTTAGAGACTTAAAATGAAGATAGAACTAGTCTAAATAACGTTATGTACTCTTTGTTCAGTTGTTTTAAGACAATATACTCCTTTTGTTTTTGAATAAAACATAACTTTAATTGCCATGGTTGTGAAACAATTAATTCTGTTACAACACTCCCCGACGTTTCCGCCGCGGTTGCATGTTATACGCGGTCGGGGTGTGACAAGCATAACTAGGGTTGAAGTCGTTTATGGTGAGATTAGGATCAGAAGATACGACGGCTAAGTTGAATTCTCTGGTTACTGGAGCTTGCATTATTAGAGGCTTTGATTGTAGAGAGATTGAAGGGAAAACAGACAATGTTGGATCTTGTAGGTGTATGTGCTTTTATAAGCCTTGATTGTAGTATATCATATTATGCAATACAATATAATATTGTATCATATTACATAAGCTTACATCATATCCTATTAGAGCATTCACATTGGGTTCTCTATTTTCATCTTTATGTATGAGTTAACTAAAAACACCTTTAGTTAATGTGATAATAAGATTACATCATATTATATCTAAAACTCATAAAAATTATAGACAATTAATGTGAGGAGTGAATATGAATGCTAAATGTGAGGAATGGAAAGTAAGTCTCTAATTTATTCTCTGTTTTAATTACTTAAAAAAAACGATTTAGCCTAAACCATGCTCCAGCATGAAAAACTACTCCCCACTGGAGGTCGAGCATTAGAAGTAATGTTTGATACAAGACCCGAACTCAAGTTGGAGATTTCGTAAGTTACCGAGCTCGGAAAATTGTGATTGTATTAGATTGTTGTATAATTAGGGTTGTAATGGTGTGGTTTACATAGACCACATATTACACATTAAGTACCTATAATAACGCAATATGTTACTAGGTCTAATACTCCCTCGCAAGCTAAGTGCTTGAAATGTAAAAACTAATAAGACCAAACTATGAGGCCCACCATTGGTTGATCCAAAATTACATGCTTTGCATTCTAGTCTGCACAGTTTCATCTCCCCATTTGAAAAGCTTTATTGCCTTTTGAGTCAATTTCCTCTTCATCACATGTAATGTCGCCTTACAGTCGGTTGTTTAATACTGACCTCTCATCACTTCTTCCTTTCTTCCCTTTCACCCATCACGAGATCCTTTGTTGGCCACTGTTGTGGTGACGGCTAGAGAAAAAGTGTCGCGTTGAATATGACGGCTGGGGTTCTAACTGTAGGTTGTTTTGGGAATCCTAGCGTGTGCAGGTTGACGACAATAAATCTAGTAATCAATAAGAAATTTAAGTTAACTTAATAATAGTTACGAGATCGGTTTAAGGCACCCATGACTTGTTTACTACCCAGAAATAGCTGTCATCCCGGAATGATGACATTTGTAATGTGTTGAAAGAAAAATAGTAGAATATAAAGATGTCCATGAGCCTTTAAGAATATTCCATATGAAACTAATTGTAAACATGGAAATTCAATATATACGCTGCGTATAACTTTAATCACGTGCACAGACAACATCATATTATAGTCAAATTAGTCTGAGGTACGCCACTTACAGGCATGTACGTGGCTTTAAAAGCTATCGTATAATCCAAAGCATACAGACTGTATTCTTGGCTTACATGTAATTGATTTGACGTTGTACGAGGTTGACTACATGGTCGGCCAACATAAGGGTGTACAAATAGGAGAAGGGTGTGTAAATATGTAGAGCCAAGCCAAAATAGTTACCCGGAGTTACTTGTTTCTGAATGTGCTCCCAAATGCAAAAGACTATATCTACATCACAATCAACTTCATTAGAACAATTTCCCTTTATATATAAACCTACAGAAGTAAGAACATTTGAGATTACTACACATGTATGTTATGATCGGTCTTTAGGCGTTTTAATTACCAGCTGCCTCGCGCCTAATGCACGTGCTTTTAGAACTACGTTAAGATGCACCTTTTAAAACCAAGGTTATAGAAAAGCATGTGCTATAAGTATTTCACATTAAATTTGGTAGTGTCAACTAAATACAAGAGCAAAACATCTCCAATCGTCAATTATGTCCAACTCCAAAGTATTTCCACCTTACACTAAGGCTACGTCTGCATGCAAGATATATAACTATCCATTGCTCTCCATTTTTATCTTCAAGTGCAAATTTAATGTCTTCTTGTTTTGTTTAAATAATAAGAGTGATTGCAAGCAGTTGAAGAGAGACAGAGAGAGAGATTAGTTTCCTCAAATGGTTCTAGCGACAAATCAAATCACCGTACATACACAAGTACAAAGTGACAAACTATTTATTCCATACAAAGTTAGAGATTATTTTCTTCAAATGGTTCTATCGATCTTAAACCTTTTCCACTAAATCATAACTAGATTTAACTATGCAATGGTAACGGCTGTAACAACAATAACATGAGCGTAAAATTAAAGCAAATTCTTACAAATATTCAGACATGGACTTTCCTTTTGCATATGAGTTCGAGAACCCGCTAATCTAGTCGGCTTCGGTTTTGGACGTTTACTCTGTCAAAAACACAACCAAATCCAGTGTTAACTAGATGATTTCAAGCAAATACATTGATTAATCGTTGAATAACATGTAACAACATATGATTAGAGATACCGATGAAGGATTGTAGGGAAGATGCACGGCTGAGTGTTTGAAATATTCGTAAATTGAGATGAAATAAAGTGGTTGTCTTCAGCATAACTAGGGTTGAAGTCATTTATGGTGAGATTAGGATCAGAAGATACCACGCCTAAGTTGAATTCTCTGGTGACTGGAGCTGCCATGATTAGAGGCTTTGATCGTACATAGATTGAAGGGAAAACAGACAATGTTGGGTCCTGTTCGTGTAAGTGCTTTTATTTGCCTTGATGGTAATATATCATTGATGTGGTCAAAATTATACATAAATTATACATGTATCCAACATTTTGAATAGCTTTTTAGGTTAGTTTTTATTGAATATCACATTAAATTGGTTTATATGTAATATTATGTATAGGTTTTTAGAGGTGAAATAATAAATCCATAACAAATTGAAGAGATAATTATGAACCAATTAATTAATAAATTAGTTAATCACCAAATCAACTGAAATAAATTTTGTTAGTCCTGCAGTTTGTAGCAACACAAAGAATTCAAAATGCATTCTAATGAATTATTTCAATAGATCATAAATGTAGGCCTTGCATTCAAGATTCAATAGTGTAGGTCCCGTTTTTCCGGTGAGGATCGATAACGAGAAACCTATCCCTGTTTATCACAAACACGGTAACGGGTGCGGAATCCCCGAGACGGTGCAAACCAAACACAGTTAATAAAGAACACGGATTAACCAATGAAACACACTCTATTGATTAACGGGATGAGAACCGTATACAAAC
>JARYGA010004498.1:0-37247 GCA_030545235.1 Helianthus tuberosus | reverse complement strand
CACGTGGTTGAGTGTTTAACATCAATGAGGCACTCAATGTTGAAGGAATGAACAATTAGTATTTTGTATTTCCTATGGTTGTTATCTTGTAACATTTTAAGACAATTCGGTTGTTATATAAATAAAAATTTGTGGTTTTTATTTTCAACTAATGCAATTGTATGAATGTTTGATCCAACCTTATGATGTTATCACAAAGACAAAACTACTCTTGTGGTTCTGTCATTTTTATGATCACTTGTGATCTCCCTAAGAACCTCAAACACTTGTTTCTTCTAAATCTAAAGTATCTTATCGTCTTGCACCGTTCGAGATGCAAGAATCATCAAAACAGCTTTAAGAGTTGTCTGATAAAGGATTCATCCGTCCGAACTTTTCACCTTGGAGAAACTCCAGTTCTCTTTATGAAAAGAAAAATGGATCTTTTCAAATGTATATCGATTAACGTAAGCCTATTAAGCTTACCATCAAGAATCGATATCCCCTACCTTAAATCAACGATTTCTCCGATCAACTGCATAGCGTTCAGGCGTTTCCAAGATCGATTTGCATTTTGGGTATCATCAACTTTGTATTCTCAAAGAAAATGTTCCCAAAACGGTTTTTCTGCACGAAGTATGGCCATTACGAGTTTACAGTCATACCTTTTGGTTTGACAAATGCTCCAGCCATCTTCATGGACTTAATAAATAGGGTCTGCAAGCCTTATTTGGATCAGTTCGTCATTGTTTTTATTGATGACATCTTGATCTATTCAAAGTCCCGAGCCGACCACGATCAACACCTTCGTTGATTTCGGAGCCTGATTGGGTTCCTTGTACACCTTAATTTGTACATTACAACTCAATTAGGACAAGCCGAATTCCTTTTTAGATCTTCCTATTTTCATAGTTAGATTCTTGAAAATATTTAAAGTGCCAAGTGAAATCCACGGATTGGATTCCTAGTATGCTTTAAATACCCATGTCCAAAGATAACAAATTAAACGATTATACGAATAAACGATTTTGCGATTAAACGATTTTGCGATTAAACGATTATACAATTATGCGATTATGTGTTTATGTGTTATGTGTTCTCCTCTATGTTTTTGTGTGATCCAATTTTCAAATCCTCATAGAATCTTTCGTATCTTTATATGAGGGATTCATAGTAGGATATTCAAAAGGTACTACTTTAAATCCTTAATGGGCTTCTACGTTGTAGTTAAAGACCCTTGGGATTATATGGTACCATTCCATGATTCGATGAGAGACCCTTAAGTGGTCTAGTCTAAAAGATTGATTCACAATTTGGTTAAAGAACGACATCTAGTGATGTAGCTGAACAGACTCCTTGATAGTCTATTTAGATCATTTATTGATTTAATTAAAAGGACTCTATGGCGGTCTAGTTACACTCATCACAGGTTTGTTCATTTGGTTTTCCCCTACACACTATAAAATAGACTGTGTATACTGTGCAAGGAATTGTCTGATTATGGACGCGTACATAATTATGAAATTTAGTGCATAGGAACCCAGTAAGATTTATTATGTGTAAGAACCGATAGTGACAAAAATAACGAAATGAGAACGATGTAATGGAGGTACGGTGGACGCACCAATGATGCTTCATATACTTGTATATAAGTATCCCTCTTACATTGCAAACATAATGTTATTAAGGTTACTAGAAGTTCAAGAACCCTAACCAATGTTTTTCGATCTTTTCAACCTCATGTTTTCAAGCTCTCACAAGTTTCCTCTAAATAAATTTCGGGACGAAATTTCCTAAAGTAGGGGAGACTGTAACACCTGTGCCTCCACGGCCATCAAACAAATACCAAACCAATGAAATATTATATTTCATACTTGGGATTTGTAAAAATATGTGTATCATTTGCACATATCAATTCTTGTTCGATTTCAAACTCTAAATCGCTTTCTGGAAGGTTATACGCGCGCTGATGCGTAAATATAACCAGTTTAATGCAAACAAACACTCCGGAATAGTGACATAGGCTTAACATACCTTAAATAACCTTTACATAACTTAGATATAAGTTTTGGAAGGTTTGGTGTGGTGAAATCAAAGTTTAATCGCTTACAGGGACTAAAGTTGACAAACTGCGAAAGTATGCCAATTTGAACTGTAACAGACATTCCGGAACATGACCATAAGTTAAACATACCATAAATATCCTTTACATAGCTTAGAAATAGGCTTTGAGGTGTTCGGTGTGCTAAAATAAACTTTTGTGTCATTCAGGGACTAAAAGTGTCAAAAAGTGCACAAGTTTGCATTTTCGCGCATAACTTACGTTCTGAATACATCCGGACATCCAAAAATTTATGTAAGCATGAATACATTATATTTTAGTGTTCGCCATAAGAAAAATCCATTCGTCACGTCATTTGGATCGTTTTTCGCGCTTATGCGCATTCCGTCGTAATTAAGCGAACATCGCGTTCGTACGGCCAAACGAACCGACATCCGAGATATTTTTGAACACATTTTAAGTTCCCTATACTTTAACTTCATTTTAGAGCTTTGAAATGGGGTTAACGGGCCTTAAACGTGGCGAAAATGGGCTGATTGCACTGCAGGGACCAAAACTGTAATTCTGCCAAAGTAAGCTTACGGACCTCAACCTTGGCAGCTTTGAGGTCCGTAAAGCAACCTGCAGAACAGATCAGACTTAACAGTCAGCAGTTTGCAGCTGTTTAATCCTCCTCCACATGTTTTAAGTTGATGTGTCACAAAGTTAAGGAGCATATGTGGCTCCATAAACATTCCGACAAGTGTACGAACTAGATCTTTTCCCCTTTTCCAAGAAACGATCTCAACGGTTCACCGAAAACTATAAATACCCCACCCCCCTTTGTTCATAATCACTAGAAATTTGAATTGAGAAACTCTAAGTTGAAACATTAGTTTCATACCTGAGATTTTCGAATCAAGTTTAGCATTCGGGGACCCTGGGTTAGTATTCTTTCGTTATTTTCCTTATTTTTACTGCTTTTCGAGTCAGAAAGTCAAACTTTGTTTGACTTTCAGCGTTGACCAGTAATGGTCAATGCGAAGTTCGTTTGAACTTCGCAACGTGAGTGTAATCACGTTGGTCATAGTCCCTTGGGACTATGCCCACTGATTACCACGTTGTCTAGGGTCGTAGGGTAGGCGATCTAATAAATCGCCTATACCTTCGAGCCCGACCCAGTTTGGTCGATCATTAGGATCCGACCAAATACATTAGGTGACCCTAGTATAGGGCATAACCTTCCGAGGTTATACCCTATGGTCACATCGTTTAAGTAGTTGTATGATAGGTAGTTTATATGCCTTAGGTAAATTACCAGAATACCCTTTTCATGTATAATTGGTAATTAAGCATATGTAACCTAAACCTTTATCACATATCTGATTATGTAACATGTTTAGGCATATAACACTTGTCATAGGGCTAGTTAGGCGGTCCGAACGCATTTCACGCGAACGACGCGTTAAAGTAGCATAAGTTACCTAAACGGGTCGTAATGGGTCGTAGGCAGTTATGTTAGGTTTCATTTAGTATGTAGGCTTTGTTAAACCATATCACACGAGTCTCCACACTCGTTTGGTTTACAAACCCTAATGCTACCCAGTCTTCCGATTTAAGTCCGGTTTATTTATATAGTTATCAGAATTGCCGATTGATTCCGTGCTCCCTCTAGCTTTGCTTGGTTGTTGTTCAAGACCTCTAAGCAATCTCAGGCGAGTACATTCTTCCCCTATTTTACTGTTTTCAATTGTTTTGGGGTGACTCATATGTGCTAAATGTTTTCGATGTTATAACGATGGTTTCAAAAACGATTAAGGCGATTTATACAAAACTAATAACGATTTCATAAAGTGAACAAACTTGTTGGTTGTAGTTACATAACAAATGACATTCATTAGCAATGATCAAGCCGACCAGTATTAGGTTATGGTACCATAGGATCTGACAAGTCCCGTTATTTACTACACCCGTAGTTATGTGTGGGTGTTGTGGGTAGCGACTGAATCTGTAATTGTTAATTTACTCTTTGGTAAGGGTTTATTAATGCGAATTGTTAATCTATCCTTTGGTAAGGGTTTATTAATGCGAATTGTTAATCTATCCTTTGGTAAGGGTTTATTAATGCGAATTGTTAATCTATCCTTTGGTAAGGGTTTATTAATGCGAGTCAAGAAGGTTTGAATGTTATTAGCGAGACGATCATTTAAGTAGTTTCACGACCTAAAACGAATTTAACGATTGGGTAAACGATTGGTTTTCACACGATGTTTTAACGATTGGGTAAACGATTGGTTTTCACACGATGTTTTAACGATTGGGTAAACGATTGGTTTTCACACGATGGTTTAACGATTGGGTAAACATTTGTACATGATTGACATTTGATCATGTATTTCCCACAAAACATAACTTTGATTTAAACCAAGTTTTTACTTCAATACTTTGTTTTTTGTGCATATGGTTTAGTTGAGACATTTCACTTGCCATACATGGATATTTGACATAGACATTTGACATGGATATTTGACATAGACATTTTACATTGTTTGGTTTGGTTTGATTAAGTGATTAAGTAACGATGCGTGTGTAATATGATACAAGCATGGTGGATACGCCGCTGGTACTTCCTATATATAAGTGTTTGTATGGTATTACATATTGTAGCGTTATTTGAATCATTTCAGTTTGAGACATAGAACATTTTATACGAGTAACATACTTTTCACAAGACATTTATTTACAAACAACTTATCTTATACAAACTCATTTTACATGGTTATTCATTTAATCATGCATTATTCTATTACTGATACATATCACCTGAACTTATCATTGTTTTTCAAATAATGTACTAAAACAAATGTTTTTGGGTTAAGAGTCATGGCTACGAGGTTTTACAAATTATAACTCGCTTGATTTGAGTTGGTTAATTAAGTTGCAATATTATACTCTTTTCAAAACAAGGTTTTTAAATAAAGTATTGCAACGTCTAAACTAGCCATGATTTCGACACTCCTACAAAACCTATGTACTCGCCAGCATTTCTTTGCTGACCTCGTTTTCACATATGTTTCAGGTATGTTGGATGATATCGATTGATAAGATGCATGCTCACATAGGACTGGACAAGGCCTTAGTGACTAAATAACAATGATAGACTATGTTTAAATAGTGTAATTAGATTTCCAGACGATGTAATTACTCATTGTTTAATAAAACGAAACACTTTTGATATCCATGGTTATGAAACATTAATTCTGTTGCAACACGCCCCGATGTTTCCGCCGCGATTTGTTGTTTTACGCGGTCGGGGTGTGACAGTAACGGTCTAGTGGTTCACATGGGGAAGCCCCCACGGGTCATGGTTTGGGAAAGAAGGAATTGGTTAATCATATTTTCAACTATGGGGTAACCCCCACGGCAAGTAAGCCAACTAAACGAAAACCATGTTTTTTAAACAACTTAAAACGAACACCCAACTGTGAACTCACTCAACTTTGTTGTTGACCCCTTGTTACATGCCTTGCATGTCGTTAGGTATCTATGGAGCTTGCACAGGGAGGCGTGGTCGTTGTGGGATTTTACCTTTAATGCTTCCGCTGTTTAATTCGAACTTGGTTAACTAGCCTTTGATCACCAATTATATTGTGTGGTTGGATTTTATCCAACTTAAATACATTGTTCAATATGATTGGTGGCTTGATCCTGGTTATGTCACGCCTCCAAGCGGTGATACTCCGCATGGTGGATTTTGGGGGTGTGACATGAAGGGTTTCCGATCTGTGTCCCACCAAAACCATGCCCATGAGTATCACGTCCATGTTCCTGGCCATTATTTTGGTTAGCATCGCGCTGTTCCATGGTAGTATTAACGTGTTGGGCTATGAGTTGTGCCAACTCTTCTGGGGTAATAGGTAGTTCTGAACCCTGTCTTGCTATGGCAGTATTTCATCGTTTCTATTATTACAACATAATATCAACATAAGACGATATCCCAAAAATAATTCAATCATTAAACGTTTGTGGACCAAACATGGCGCGTGTATAATATCCACATATTAATGAGGACAATTTTTAAGCCAAAAGGAACTCATTCGATATTTATACCAGAAATTTACAAAACTTGTTTTTAGTACTAAGACTAATCAAAATTTGGCGTGTCTACATCAACACCCGCAACAAGTCTATATGAAATTTCTTCCTAATTATCTGAAAATTTGGCATGCAAGCCATAAATAGGGTTCATCAAATGAGATATACAAAACAAACAACAGAAACAACCAACAGCTAACGCTTCAATCCCTGGAAGTCGAACATCTTCCTAACAAGCTCTTCTAGCTCATCATATCAGTCCATCGGTCCCTCTAAGTCTCTCATTTTGTCCTTCGTCATCTCCAATTCTCCGCATAACATGGCGAACTGACGATCACGGTGAGAGCGATTGACTCAAATCTCCTTCTGCTTCTTTATAGTGGACGTTGTCGCAGCTCTCGAGGTCGATGCGATCTCTCCAACAGGTCGAGTCCTCTTCCTATGGTGAGTGTAGACTAAAAGAGGTGTAGCAAAACGCGAGACACGAATAGCAGAACAAACGATTCTGTAACGACGGGCGAAGGAATCTCAAGTGTGGGCTTGATAGTATCAGTGAGTAGGACTACTGATAGCTCTATAGGATGAGACGTGACATATCGTAACTGTACAAAGTAATTGTGTGATCAATATGAATAGTAACACATAAGGCCCAAATAAACAGAAAATCACGTATGCACATAAACACATAAGGGTTTTCATACATGATAAAAATTTTCTATGTTTATTTACAAAAACATTCTTGGCTTCGAGAATTTTGGACTTTAAATCTCAAAATTCTTCGGTTGAAGTCTAGTGTTTTCCTCCGAAAACATCTAGTTCGCTAACAAACATTGGCTCTGATACCAACTTCTGTCACACCCCAAAAACGTCGCAGCGGAATATAAAATGTAGTGGTGACAGAAGCTGGTGCCCATTTGTATCTTGCTGAACGATGCATCGTAATGTTGGACATTTCACTTAATTAAAACATAGATTTTAAAACATGAAGTCTTAAAGTCCGTTACAATCACACCATAGTTAAATTGTTTTGATCCTTTGGATCTTATTACATTTAGTCCCAAAAAGTTTAAAAGTCAGTCCAACATTTTAAGTAACCAAAACATGCATCAACAACCACAAGATACGGCATAATTCCCGAAGCCGAACTCAAGTACCTGTAGAACACGTTAAAATCAAGTGTCAACACAAAGGAAGGTGAGTTCACATATTCTCATATAAACAATATTATTCCAAGGAAAACTTTCTGATTAGGTGTTTATTTGAAAACATCCATATAAATTTTAGAAAGTCCATTTTACTTCCTCAATAAAATCCATGGGCCTTCCGTCGGTTCATCAATCCGACAACAGTAATATTGCCCAGGTTTTGTATATTAAATTATTGCGTCAATTTTCAGACTCGTATTTTAGCTAGACAATACGAACTATATATTAACCATGCAGAGATAATCAAAGTTAGACAATAAACATAATATCAATTAGTCGTTTGACTTGACACGGGGCGACCGGTCACGACGGGGTTGTCAACCCGATAGATCTACCAACAATTCCTCGCGTGCAATACTTAAATGATTAAACGACATCATGGGCGCAGGGTCCTCTTGAAGGACAATATGATGTCTGCCTCACGTACAATATATATATCCTACTAATATGACAATTTAATACACGATGTTGTACGAATCCCCTGAATCTACATCATTCGAGACCCAGGCCGGCATCCGTCCCAACTATACGGTCATGTTTCGCCTAGGAAATACCGTATCATTCCAATGTCCAACATTTATTCGTCAATAACGTTTTTACTTCGAAACGTATGATTTATCAAATTTCATATATTTTCATCGAAAATATATATTTTATATTAAAAGGTATGTTTTATTTCAAAAACATTCTTAAACCCTTTTATTGACGTGTTCTACCCCCAAAATATATAAAAAGCAGTAAAAAGAGGGGTTTAGTGACACTCACCTTTGGGTGCGTATTTTAAATAGCGCAATCCCAAAGACTGATTTCTACACGTCCTATTATATATATAGGAACGATTTTAAATCAATATTCATAACACAAAAATCCTAAGTTTCTCCGTTTCTTAGAATTATCACATAACTTTGAGATTTTCTCGAAAAGTTGTCATTTTTTATTATGTTGGCACGTTATATATATATATATATATATATATATATATATATATATATATATATATATATATATATATATATGAGTCCATATATACATATTTTTATGATTTTGCGACTTGAACGATTTTATTGGTGACCATTATTGTGTTGATCCGTTAACTCTCCCGTTTATACGCAATATATCTACGGTTTGCGCGTCGTAATATATATACATAAACGTTCACATAATTTAACACCGAAACACGCGAAATCTTGTTTACTTATCTATTTTGTGATTTTTAAAGCAAATATTCATAAAACATCTCATAAGTATCAAATTTCATGTTCGACACACAAGTTACACATTTAACGCAATTTTTACCGTTTCTAACGCACAAAACGTACAAGCATACATGCGTAAGCTGGATTTCAAATATCATGTTAAAAACTTAACATATTTTCACATTCTCATGTATAAATCACATAACACATTTTAACACATAAGGTTCACCCAAAATTTTACCTATACTAGTGTATATTGAAAACTGCGTATTTTAGCGATTCGGTAACGGTTTCGGGCGTCGGAAGTCACGCATGACCAACCAAACACCAAGTAAACTTCAAATTAGTTAAAATACTTATTTTTAAACTAAAAATATCAGTTTACTTACTGATCTAAAACAGTTTTATAAAAATCACTGGAAAAGCCGATTTTTTACTGTTTTAACGCATAGTTTTGCGATAAACGTTACTATAATCATCCCAAGTCGAAACGACTTGATATTTTAACACAATATATGTTATTTACTGATTAAAATAGTGGTTATAATCAGATTGGTGCATTTTTTGTGCAACTCACATAAATCATGCGATTTCACGTATTTTACAACTTTTAATGCACCAAGTACAACATGCAACGCTAACAAACATTAGGACAAAGTTATATGTCACTAAATACCTTAAAATAACTTTATTTTAGTTTTTATAATCTGCTCAAAACTGATTTTTACTAAATCATACACAAAACACATTATTTCACCTATTTTACAAGTTTCTAAGCCTCATGTATAACATGCAAAGCTAGTAAACCTTTTGACAAAGTTTTATATCATTTAACACTTCAAAATAATCATATTTTAATGTTTATAATCTGATAAAATATCATTTTTATCAAATCATGTTCAAATCATCATTTCATGCTTTCATATTATCATGCATGTTCATGTATGTACATCTAATGCACTCATACAACATTAACATCATTACTTATGATCTAATTTATATTCATTATACATTTAACTCATATTCAAATATTCAAGAACATTCTAATCTTCCTATGATAATTATCAAATCATCACTTTTCATATAAACTCATTTCAAATCAAAAAGCTTTCAAATGACACCTTTTAAACATGCATGCATTCATCTTTTTTATTTTTATCAATCAAGAACATCAAGAAAATTAAAACTCAAACTCCATACATATATATATATACTAGCCATTTACCCGCGCGATGCGGCGGGAAACATATCACTTAGGTTCATGTGTTTAGGGCTATGTACGGGGCAGTTCGGTTTTGAGCCATATAACTTAGGTTTGGTTAGTTTGTGGATTATTATAAAGTGTTTTCTTGTTATAACATTTTCTAGGGTTAGTGTAAAAAGGGGAGATTTTGTGAAAAGTGTAAGAAGTGTTTTAAGCACTTAGATCTTGTAGTTAATGGTTGAGATAAAAAAGAGGTTAAAATGTGTGTGTGTGCGTATACCAGTAGGAAACCCACGTGATGTGACAACTTACAACGCGATACTCGTTACCATTAGTTTATCATTCTCCATATGATATATTGTATAGTACTTTTGTCTAATAGCCAGGTAGTGTATTATTATGATATGACAACAATCCAACCACTTAAAAAACCTAACATAGAATACAAATAAATTAATTAATTTTCAAAGTAAAAGAAAGAAGTCTTGTATCAGTTAAACTGTGGGGTATGGTTGGGCTTGAGTTGGAGGTATGAGTTGACACGTGGAATTGGAGCCCCCCACCGGTAAGTGACGTGTCCGTGGGGTATGGCGGGGCTTGGGTTGGGGCGTGGCTTGGCAGTTTATTAAAAAAAAATTCAAACTCAAAGACCCCGCTATAACATGGGCAACAAAGCGAATAGGAGGCCGCCACATCAGACCGCTAGTAGAACCATAATTGCCTATGTTACGTCTTATGTTGATGTGCAATCTTCCACATGTTCTTTCCTTTGAATTCTTGCATCAAGTTTCCAATTCAATGCTCATGGTATCATCATAACCAAAGAAGGAACAGAAAAAAGCGATTGTCAAAAGGTTCAAGGCACAATCACACTTGGAGAAAATTACAAGCGACCTAGCTTTATATAGAGGAACAAAAAATGAGTTTGTGAAATATTTAAGTTAAAAGACTCAAAACCCATATATTAAAAATTCGAAATCAAAGAAACACCACAAAAATTGAATCTTTTTTTTTATTTAATGGTAAACATAGTACATTCAATTACTACTCAACTTTTGACATATCTTACCCATTATATATTCATCTAATTTTTAATCACTTGATGCATTATGCATCAAGAATATCGCAAAGCAACCCATATTAAATTAAAGGAGTTAAAACTATTACCTTTATACAAAAGGTTTTGCAACAGACAAAGTGTAAAATTGTTAAGACATATGAATGTAACTACAATACAAATAGAGCCCAAGTGTGCATACAAGAGAAAGTGGTTCGGGGTTTAAAAGACTCCTTCATCGACACCACACCGTCTCCCACGCCTTTGATATATGCATCACGACTTGTCAAAATACCACGTGCACGATCACAAAATTGCCCAATCACCTAATCCTCAAAATGCTGCATCTAAAAACATCAAATTAGCAGATAGAAGCATACAAAGCTATAAATGTTTATGATGAACTGGCTTCAATAAAATATGTTCATTATGCTTTACACAATCTGAGAAACATACCATAGCCCAAAGCCATGGGCGAAGCTTTTAAGGGGCGTCGGACCCAGGGCAAAGCTTTTAATGTGGTTTATCTAGGTCCTCAAGTGTAATTTGTACTCCTATATATTGTGGTTGCTATTCCGTGTTTCATTCAAGTCAATGAATTATATTTCCTCATTCAAGAATCAACAGTCAAACTATGCCCAAATATATTGGATCCATCTAGGGAAATGAACATCATTAAGCTATTACCTGGGCTCACTGGGATACATATAAAGATCAAACGCACCATGAAATTCCAAATCCACCATAGTTTTTCCATACTTGATGCAAACAATGGATGATATTAAAATGATTATTTTTAATACTAAATTCTTGTTTCCATGCTTTATGTGTTTTTATAATACATCATGCCAATACCAAATTTAGCAACACGATCTACCCGAACCCGAACAACTGAATAAAGATACTCATGAGTTATCAGGTTTGCTTTGAAATTTCCGAAACCCGTTTAAATAAACCGAAGAACACCCTTACACCAAAGCTTCAATGTTTATTTCTGAAAATAACATAAAACCTCCATTTTTATCAAGAACCCCAAAAAATATGCAGACCCAAACCCAAAAAATATACAAAGATGTACATAAAGATTATTGTTTCATTCAAGTGTTTTTGTGCATTGGATCCTTGTTCGATATGCTTTCAAGTCTTGTACCTTTTTAAAAAGTGTCAAATGACCAATCGTGCCCCTCCTAATATGCACACACACACACACACACATATATATATATATATATATATATATATATATATATATATATACTAAAGAAACAACTATATAAGCAGGCTCTAAACATATTACCCGGGAACTCTTTCAACAATACATTAATCAGATATATACTATATTTTTCAGAGAGAAGACATAATGTTTGTCTATTTTGTATATCAATTGTATAGTTCAAAGACGTTTATAACTAAAACAAAACAAAAAGCAATATTCTTCTGATTACAAATGCAAAAGAACCATTTGAATATTTGATCATCCCCATTCACAGAAGCATAAGTGGTACTTCCAAATTAAACCAGAGGCCTAACCACAAAATCAATTCAAAGCATTTGTTTACTTTCAAATCATTAGATATAGTCGACTATTATGACTGGAATCACAAGTGACCCGAGTTGATAAAATGTAAAGCCGCCACAAGTTGACCCATCATACCAAACTTAGACTTATGATTAAAATTTATAATTAATGATCAATTAGAAAATCAAACTGTTACACATTTTCATGCATCAAATTGCAATGAGAGAAAAAGCCGAACCTAAGGAAATGTGTTTTTAGAACGGAAGACTGGAATTCAAGAATACTTGTGGCTGGTATAATTGGCTGCAAATGCAATGACCATATCAATTGAAAATAAAATAGCTTAAATTACGTAACACCACATTTATAGGTAACAAACCTGGTATGCTATTTGTTAACGACTACCCTGATACGATGGACCTGCAGCTTCAGCTGGTAGTTTAACTTGATTTACTTAGTAGGCAAAATCATGCTCCGACAAGCTCGCTGCCTCGTTCTATAACAGCTTTAAGACTTTGCCATGCGGCGAATCAAGTCGACCACGCAGTTACTACATCCAACACAAAAAACCATCATGTCAGAACAAAACAAAGATCAGTGACGTGATTTGAAGCTGTCAAAACTACAAAACTGCAAAACTTACCAACAAGGTTTTGCAAAGCTGCAATACCACCTACACATACAAAGGTCATCCAACTTTTGTTGCTCATTGCGTAAACTGTTTCAGGCACAGGTGCAAGTGATGATATGAAATAATGTGTTAATCAGCTTTTAAACGGGACGTAGAAGGGTTAACCAGTTTATCTATGTGACTAAACATGTTTAAAAACGGTACCAAGAGGTTAGCCCTAGTCAATCTTGTGTCGGATAGAGAGAGTTAACTATCTTTTCTCGTTCCCCCTCTATTTCTCTGAAACAATATCGAGCTTCCTCGGAAAATTCCTGTGAAACACTATCAAATCAGTAAACCAGTAATAGAGAAAACTTTTTACACAAACGGTAATATGAAAGGAGAAGATATAAGCTAAAAACTACCTCTAGCATTATAACCCAACATGATTGTTGCTCTGCATCCCCTGTTTAAGAGAAAAACTATTAATTTCTCAACTTGTTCATGACAAGAGAAAGTCCAGCTACACCATACAACAACAAATAACAGAACGGAAATTAACGATACCATCTCAAAGTTGGACCTTCTGTTCTATAGCTTGCAAACAACACTTCCACTATTTGTAAGAACTATGGCGCTTAAAGGCTAAATCTAAACTATCTATCCAATATTAACAAATATAACCAATTAAATATAATCTAGCATCAAACATGACTCGCAATCCAAACAATTTAGATATACAAATTCGTTCGAAACCTTATGCCTAAAATCATATTTTCCTGAACAATTTAAGTTAATTTCAACCAAATCACCTACCAAATATAGAAAATTATTGAGTTACAGTATCGGTGAATGTTAAAAAGTAAGAAAAACACAAGAAAATGCAAGTATTTGAGAACCACCACAATTGTCTGCAACCTTGAATCCCCAACTCAGTCATTAACAATCATACGAACAAAATTTGAGACCACAAACCCCTCAACAAACCTGGACCGAAGTTTCATGTGTGGAGATCGGTGCTCGATATCCATTGTCTACAACCCAGAGTGTCAATGTGTTAATCAATTAGCCATAAGTTAGTCTCCAATTACCAAATAGACAACATTTGATGATTTAAATGATTTTATAATTATTAAAATATAAAATATGGATCACTAACCACCCAAAAACACAGATTGGTGTTGTTTTCCACATATTGCTGGTCAGTTTCTCTACAAAAGCACCATCAAGCCCTAGATCTGTTCAAACTTGTACAAGATTAGACTCAATCGTAACTATAAAACACCCAAATCATTTGCATGTTTCAATCCAGTCTAAAATCGACATCATCTGAACTAAATTAGACAAAAAAAACTTACCTCTTCAACACCCATTGAAGGCTAATAGACAACTGCTTCTCGGATGGCCAAAACACAGCATATAAAAAGTTACAATTTCGCTTAGTAGCTAATATTTAGACGTCAACGACCAAGAGAGATGAACAACTCTCCAAGGGTGACGAAAGACCGGCCAGACCTACTGAACCTTCAATTTAACGTCGATCGTCATCTTCCCTTTGATTGATATCTTCGATTCATCTACACCACTCAGGAGAGAACGCAGATGAGAGGAAAAGTTGAGAGAAATTTGAAAATGCAGAGAGAGAAATTTGGGGGAAATGTTTTGGAAGCTTTTGATCTGGCGAGTAGACAAGTACAGCTTTCAAAAGTGAATTGGGGATCATGATCCGTGTGAAGAGTAATGGATGGTTTGATCATGATCCGTGTGAAGTGATGGACGGTAGGATCATAATCTATGTGTTTTTGTTTGAGCTAGTAAGGGTATTATTGGAAAGTGAGGTTATAAATGTGTTTGTTTGTGCTTAAAGACTTGTACATTGTGCATTAAAGGTGTTTTAAGGAAATTTTTATGGACTTTAAGAAGTCCTTCTAATATGTATTATAAAGTAGTATAGATATACACATACGGCCACACATATACATACTAGTTCATCCATTTTATTTTCTTTGAAAACCCATTTGTTTAAGAATTCAAGTTTGTGAAATATTCTAAGATTCAAGAGAAACCTTTCACTATTATTTTCAACACTAAGAATCAAGAACAGTTTTAAAAAGAATAGTTTTATACCCTCAAGATTCAAGTGGGTTTTTGATTAAAAAGATAATATGAAGCTTGGTTCTTGCTTGAAACTCCTTGGAATCACCTTCACACCTTCAAACATACTTGAAATCATCTTGAAATGATCTTGAATCCTCAAGAACCAAGTTGGAAATTCAAAAGTGGAGAAGGAAAGGGGGTGTTCAGCTGATTTACTAAGGGAGAGAGGGATGAAATTTTTGAAATGAATTTTTAATCTTGATTTGTGAAGTTATGGGGGACATAAGTACATACTCATCACACCACCTCCATCCATGGCCAATAGAAACATGAGAGAGGAGAGAGAGTGTAGTGCCTGGCTGCCATTTCATAATTCGTGTCCCACCTTACTCACATATACATCGAACATATATATATATATATATATATATATATATATATATATATATATATATGCAATCTAGACCAAAAACTTGTAATTTACTGGATACCGGGTATTTTATCTGGCGTTTTAATCCCGTTTTAGTGCGTTTTAAATTATTTTTAACATTCTATAAAAATAAACTCACCAAAATATTATTGAAAAATATTTTGTTTGCCTGGACTGGCTACGTTGCTGGTATTTGGCAGTATGCGCGCTGTGCTGCGTGGTACGCGCTTAAAATTACAAAAATAGGGATTTATGCGTTTTTATTTTTTTTATCATTCTAAAGTAATAAACTCATTAAATTATTACTAAAATGATTATTAGTTGCCTTGACAGGCTGTGTTGACAATATTTTGCCGGTATACGCGTTGTTGCATCGCGCGGTACGCGCTCAAACTCGAAAAATAGAGTTTCTTAGCGTTTTAATTTATTTTTCCTCACGAATAGGATTAAAATTATTATTCAAATCATAACAGACTATTTTTAGGATTTTAACACTGATCCGGTGGTCACCGACGTTCGTTTCGCATTTTACTCGTTACGCGATAAGCGTTTATCTTACCGTTGCCAACATAATTTTTACCAAGGTTTAAATTTACCAACTCATTAAATTTCACATATAAACATCATAATCAGTCAAATATAGCCTTTTATCTATTCACAACACGTGTTACAATTGTACGGTACGGCCTGAAAAGCCGGGTGTCACAATTGCTGCTCTAGCGGTGGCGGTGGAGGCGGCGTGACTGCATGAAAATGCGGATCCTCTGAGGGATCTTGCTGCTGTTGTGGAGGTGGGTTGTGAGGGGGAGTATACTCCCACTTGTATCTTTCAGCAAAAATGTATGGGCCCCAGTAAGGCGAACCATGGAAGGATGATCCGCTTAATATATCAATGGGATGCGTCGGCGTCCCAGTCGGTGGTAGCTCGGGATCTGGATCCTCGTCCACATCCATATCCTGCATCTTAGGATAGTGGTCAGCCGGTCCCAAAGGGTTTTGACCCTCTGGTTCTTCTATCTGGTTTGCCGGGTTGAACCGTCTTTGAAAGTATGGGGTCGGGTCCTGGAAGGCACGGTGTGATCCCGATCGTTGCAACGGGATAAAAGAATGATGCGAGTCATGAGGTTCCTCGTCTTGATGTGGCCCGAAAGAATGTTGCTAGGACGGTGAGGAACTGAGTGAGACTGGGCGTCTCGCGGCTCCAAGTAAGTTCTCCAGTCTTCGTGAGAACTAGAGCGAAAGGTTGCTGATGGAGTACGCCAGTGAGATGGCCCGACTTCATTGTCGTGTCTAGCAGTCATTGGGGCTTTACCTCTTCCACCTCTACCTCTTACTCTTGGTGGCATTCTGACTTTTGATCCTGTCAAAACAAAAGAAAACAACAAAATACAAAAACAATTAAGATTAGGATTAATCCTAAGTCCTTTGCCTAGACTCGGAAGTCAAGGAATGCGCAACTGTGTCGTTGAGATTAAACACAAAAAGGCTAGTGTTTAATTCACTCAACGTTGGCTCTGATACCAACCTGTCACACCCCGATATTTCCACGTATTACCAGTGGGCCCAGTGGGGAGTATCGTGACGTAGTTGATATCATCATAGACAATTAATCACAGTTTAATGCACAGCGGAAGTCTAATAATAATATTACAAACCGAATTCGAAAGGTAACATAATATATTACACAACGGTTGTAAGTGGATCCACAGGCGGATCTAAAACAGAAAGTAAATATTGTTCAACAGACTTAAAGTATTAAAAGCTTGCAAGACTCTTTAATAATACTCAGGAGTTTCCAGCCCATTCCGTATAGTACCTGCACTTAATCTTTTTGAAAAAATACGTCAGTTTACACTGGTAAATACAATTAACTGACTCCTTTGAAAAGTGTTTATAAAATTTCTTTGGATGCACAAGGCACAAAATCTTTTATAACTTGGGACAATTATTAAAAATAATCTTGTATACAGATTTATATGTTCGCCGTACGTTCAGGACCCAATATAGAAACCGAGACAAGATTAATAGACGCACTACAAGTATAGGCCCACAAGAAGTTTCCTTACAAGTGAGATACCGTTTTCATACGCAACAGTCAGGTGTATGCCTACACCCTATGCTTAAGATGTGGCCATTTCAAATGAATGAGCCGAGGATATCCAGGACACGGTCATATTAACCCCCAAAGGCTTTGTATCAAACAAAACAGATTAAAACGGGTTATCTCAATGATTTAACCACTAATCGATTAAATATTCAATACCCGACCAAGCGGTAATAATTTACCGTATCCTAAGCCCGTATAAGGGAAAATAAGTTAGAAGTATTTACCTGAGCTAAAAGTAATTTATTCTCAGTCGTATTTTCAATCAGCAAGTACAGGGAGCTTTTACTGGGCTCCTAATCTGGAACGAATGTTTTAATAACCTATTAGATTCCTAACGTGTCTTATTTAAGTTATAACTTTGACCGGTTAGTTTTAAAGGAAAGTTTACGGTACAAAACGCAAGATTAAGTGGTGACCGGATTAGAATGTGATTTAGACCCGACAAGTATGAATACTTGTATATAATGGGTAAACTAAACACATTCTGGATTTTGAAGTAAAAATGATAAGGTTTGACCCGTTTCGGCTAATTTATGCAAACTAGTTACATAAACCGTACCGAACGTGTATATGCATAACGGGTAACCGAATGAGTCATGAACAAGTTCCATAAGTTATTATGCTTAAAATATGTTATGATATCAGTAGGATATCTTCCATTATGCCCAAAACGAATTTAAAACCAATTTAAGCCCCGTAAGGGTATTTTGGTCATTTTATAGTTTATAAAAGAGGTTAAATAATAAACTGAGGTTCTGGTCTAAAAATATCAGTGAAAACATTTATTTTATGTTGTTATATCAGCAAGATATCATACATATATGTGTTTAATCATTTATGGCCAAACTATGCACCGTAGGGGCATTTTGGTCATTTCACAAAAGGTTTAAGGTCAAATTTGGAAATCTGAGTTCAAGACTTATACTTACTGTTTAAGTATAGAAATTTGTTTATAACATCAGTAGGTAACAAGTTTTAGGCGTTAAATATGGTTTTAAACCATACTATGCGCTTAATAAGCGTAAAAGTCGGTATTAGATGGTATTCAAGATGTTTATAAAATTTTGAAGTCCTGATCAGTTTCTAGGGCTTAAATTATTTTATTTAACATATGAAATCAGTAGGATAAGGTTTGGTATCAAAATGATATGTAAAACTCATTTTATTAGCGAAAAGGGCATTATCGTCAATACCGAATTTACACTAGAACTCCATGTTATGATTAGTATAAAATTTGACAAAAATTTCCAAAAATCCCTAAATATTATATTTAATCAGTGGGTAGTAAGTTTGGTGCCAAAAATTGGGTTTAAATATGATTTACGCCAAAAATGTCATTTAATTAATAAAAAGCTTTAGTTTTACGATATCTTGCATAACTTTCATTCTAGACCAGAAAAGGACGTCAAACTTTTAGGACATACTTATAAATCAGTAACGAAGACTTTTGTCCACTCACATTCCAAAAATTTCGTTTTCATATCAATTGGGCAAAATGGTCAATTTTAAGCGAATAACGGAACATGCATGTAATCTATGATTTCTAAGGAACCATGTAGTATAACTTCGGAGAGTTATACTAACATATAATAAGGTCCTAAAGGAACCCTAAGGCATAACTAAACTAAGATAAATCGGGTCAGAACTGAAAGTCAAAGCAAAAGTCTACTTTTGCGACTTTCGGTTGCGAACCGAGCCTACACTCAGAATTGTCGGGTTGAACATGCCTAAACGTGTTCTTATATTATTTACCAAGTTATTTAAGTGTTAAAACATCTTCCATAACTTCTACATTATCAGTTATGAATTATTTTGTAAAAACTGACTTGTTTGACTTTTTGTTAAGTAGTTTGACCCGACAATTGACCAAGTAAAAGTGATAATTAGGAGGTGTCCTTTTAAGGGTTTAACACCTACATAATTACCAACTCATAGCCACTTTCAATTCGAATAATGGCTGGACCGTTAGTGATTAATCACAAAGTCAAATCATCATTACGATAACTTTGACTTTCGGTCATTAGGCTAATGGAAACTTAACTATGGAAGCTAAGAACACTTACAATAGTCCTTAGCACAAAATTTGAACTAGAGGAAGCTTCCTTGAACACCAGGATGCTTCAGAGAGTGAGTTGTGAGTGAAAATTTTGAAGTGTGCAAATGAAGAACACAAGATATGGCCTTTATATAGGAAATTTAAGACTCCCGATATCAATCCAGTTGTTCCTATGAGTAACCAGATGATCCCAAGTGTCCCTAGGGCAGTAAAAACCAGTTGCTCAGTCCCTGGTATCAAAAACAACCATGCAATGGCGGTGGAACAGGCTGCAACATGCAGCTATGCAGGGAACTGTCGATGGTGACTATGTCACCTTTGAGGAAGTCTACACGGCCCGCGAGGACCTGTAATTCCGGTAAAAAGTTTGAAATCTTTGCATTTTCAGTCCCTGGTCCAATTTAAGTTTATTTAACTTTCTTTTATTGCACTAATGACCCCCATAGTTAACTTTCAAGTGTCTTGGGTCATTAATTAACTCCGTTAAGCTCCCGGTTAGTTACTAGACCACCCGAAATGTACTTAAGTGCATCGAAACTTCACGAAATCATTATCCGTTATACATGGGAGCATAATGAAGTATTACAAAGTTCTTGGGATTGTTAAAAGGTCAATCAGAGGTACGAATTAACATGTTGACACCTTTAACCCTTATGCTTTGTAAACTTTTGATCTTTAAGCACAAACGGCTTTCCACGTTTGATAATTTATTTGTGAAAGAATACGAACATCATGTGAGGTCATTCAGAGGTTCAAGTTTGGCATGTTGACACTTTGGATCCTTCTACACACATACTTTCTTTGTTTGTCAACTTTAGTCCCTCGAATTCAAATCATTACACGTTTAAAGTTCATGACACGTGTCTTTATTATATTGGACATGATTTTGAGAGGTGTTACAGTATCTCTGGTTGTACAAGCAAACCAGATGGTCGTTGATGTTCAGCCTTGACTTTGAGACAAGGTAGGCATTTTGATACATACAAGGCAATATCCTTCTTCATACCAGGCCACCAATACTGAGTACGAAGATCCTTGTACATTTTGTCAGCACCAGGATGGATAGAATAGCGAGACTTGTGAGATTCGTCCAATACTAAAGTGTGAAGATCGTCTTGTTTCGGAATCCACAAACGATTCTTGAAATAGAGTAACCCATTGTCTTTCGTTTCGAGTTTAAGCTCAAGTTGAAGTGGTAGCTCATATTTCAATAAGCCTTTGGTTACACAAGCTCGTTGTGTTCGAAGGACACGAGATTGGATATCGGATAGATTGCGAACAAAATTTAGCTTGGCTCGTTCCTTTCGACTAAGCACATCGGCTACGACATTCGCCTTACCAGGATGGTAGCGAATTTCGCAATCGTAATCGTTCAATAGCTCAACCCAGCGTCATTTTCTCGTGTTCAGCTCCTTTTGATTGAGAATGTGCTGGAGGCTTTTGTGGTCTGTGAAAATCACACATTTCGTACCATACAGGTAATGTCTCCAGATTTTGAGAGCAAAAACCACAGCTCCCAACTCAAGATCATGAGTCGTGTAGTTCTTCTCGTGAACCTTTAGTTGTCTTGATGCATAAGCAATAAATTTACCTCGTTGCATAAGAACACAACCAAGGCCTAGATTCGACGCGTCACAATAGACAACAAAATCATCGTTTCCATCGGGCAAAGATAAAACAGGAGCATCGCAGAGTTTTTGTTTCAGCGTTTGGAACGCTTCTTCTTGTTTAGGTCCCCACTCAAAAGGCTTATTCTTCTGAGTCAAAGCAGTGAGTGGAACCGCGATCTTCGAGAAGTTCGAAATAAATCGTCGATAATAACAAGCAAGACCAAGAAAAGAACGAACTTCTGTGGGTGTCGTAGGTGTATTCCAATCCTTAATAGCAACTATCTTAGAAGGATCCACATGAATACCCTGCTCGTTAACAATATGACCCAAAAATTGAACTTCTTTAAGCCAGAATTCACATTTGGAGAATTTGGCGAAAAGTTGTTCCATCTTTAGAAGTTCCATCGTCAGACGAAGGTGTTGTTCGTGATCGGCTCGAGACTTCGAATAAATGAGAATATCGTCAATGAACACAATGATGAACGTATCTAAATAAGGCTTACAAACCGTATTCGTTAAGTCCATGAAAATAGCTGGGGCATTCGTCAAACCAAAAGGCATCACAGTGAACTCGAAATGACCATATCTCGTACGGTAAGCAGTTTTGGGAATATCTTCTTCGAGTACACGAAGCTGATGATACCCAGAACGCAGATCGATCTTAGAAAAACATGAAGCACCTTGCAGCTGATCAAAGAGATCATCGATTCGTGGTAGGGGATATCGATTCTTGATGGTAAGCTTATTTAGCTTACGATAATCGATAAACATTCGAAAAGATCCATCTTTCTTTTTCACAAACAGGACTGGAGCGCCCCAAGGTGAATAACTCAGTCGGATGAATCCTTTATCATATAGCTCTTGAAGCTGTTTCGATAACTCTTGCCTCTCAAATGGTGTAAGACGATAAGGTGCTTTAGCAATCGGGTTAGCATTGGGTACAAGATTAATATGAAACTCGACTTGAAGAACTGTAGGCAAACCAGGCAGTTCATCAGGAAACACCTCTGGATAATCTCGAACAATCGGGATATCTTGAATACACTTGCTCTTGTCTTTCTCCTCGGTGACATGTGCCGGATAGGCCACATATCCTTTTCGTAAGTAACTTTGGGCTTTCGTACATGACATGAGTTTCAAACCATCTGATGGTTTTTCACCACGAACCTCTAAAACTTCACCAGACGAAAGAGGAATACGAACAATCTTATCAAAACAAACCACCTCAGCATGAAACTTAGTTAACCAATCCATCCCCACGATAATATCGAAACTCCCAAGTTGCATCGGTGTGAGGTCAATAGGAAAAAGATGGTTATTGAGGTTCAATTGGCAATCGCGAATAACATAATTGAGTACAAGATGTTTACCAGTAGCAAATTCAACAGATAAGGGTTTCCTCAGTTTAGTTCTAGGCTTCGCAAGCAAAGGCTCAAATGAGAATGAAACAAAACTTCTATTGGCACCAGAATCGAAAAGAACAGATGCGGGTTGAAGGTTAACAAGGAACGTACCATTAACAACCTCGTTGTCAGCACGCGCCTCGTTTGCATTCGAATTATACGCTTGTCCACGAGCAGGATTTGCATTCGCGTTGACATTCGGATTTGCAAGCCTTGGACAATTGTTGCGGGAATGACCCATCTCTCCGCAATTATAACATGAGCCAGGTGGGAATCTAGCAGCATTCCATTGAACTGGAGCTTGATTCTGAGCAGCTTGATTTCTGACCCAAACGACAAATGTTGGTCGTATGCCCAAGTTTACCACAAGTGGTACATTGTTTACAAGCTTGTTGAGCAGCATGATGACCATTGCACCGAGTGCAGTGAGGTGCGGTACCAGCATACTGTTTCTTTGCAGGAGGTTGTGCTGGTGGGTTCTGAGCATTCTGATTGGTGACAGCAAAATTTTGGGAAGGCTTATGCTTCCTCGACCTCCTTGATGACTCACCCTTTTCTTTCCCTTACCTTTGTCTTGAACGGAATCGGTCGGCTACTTCTTATCACCCTTACGAGTAAGTTTACCTTTCCTGACTTGAGACTCAGTCAGGGTTGCAGCCAATTCGATAGCCTGACGCACAGTGGTAGGGTTACTACCAGTTACAATGTCTTGCACAAAATCGGGTAGACCATCGATATACCTCTCAATCGCTTTTTCCAACGGGGTAACCATAGTAGGACACAATAAGCTTTGCTCCTCATAACGATCCGTATACGCACGGTGTTCTCCCCCATCTTGTTTCAAATCATCAAATTCTCATTCCAAAGCCCTTATCTCGTGACGGGGACAAAACTCATTCATCATGAGAGCTCGAAGCTCTTCCCAAGTTTGTGCCATTGCCACATCGGCACCCCTATCACGCATCACACTGTTCCACCATGTAAGAGCATGCTTCTCAAAAACACTGGACGCAAACTCAACCTTTCGTTCATTCGGACACTGAATATGTCTAAATGTGCTCTCCAGACTCTCGAACCATTGTAGGAGCACAGTTGCTCCTTATGACCCAGAAAACTTTAGTGGTTTAGCCGAATTAAACGTTTTGAAACTGCACTGAGCATTGTTGTTATTGTTGTTGTTCGCTTGATTAATCTGAGTTATTAGGTTCGGAATCACAGCAGCCATTTGTTGAGCGACAAGGGCTGCGATTTCGGTGTTAGTTTGAGGTTGTGCATCTCGTCGAGGAGGCATATTCTAAAAAGAACAAGGAAACATGAGAAACGAGTGAGATCGTCAATTGGATAAACAAAAGAGGTATGGAAAACATCGACAAAACACACGGAAGGTGATCATTCGTTCGTTACCTAGAACAAACAAACAATACACAGTGACTAATCAAAGTAAATGGGTCAATATAATAAGTGGACACTCACCCCAAGAGTTCCCAGGTAAGAGTGACTGGTCTGATTATGTGGATTTATACGAACACTCTAGCCTTAGACAGAAAACCCGAGGTACAGGCGTCCACCCTTCCAGATTGCACGTGTTCACATTATCTAGACCCAAACTTTGACGAGATTTTGAAAACTTGGAAGGCATTAAGCCACAAATGAATCATCCGAGGGTGGGTGATTATTTTCAAAATCGTTTTGGAATCTTTAAAGGTTCAAAACCTTATAATAAATCACCTATGAAGAGATGATTGGTTTTCAAAGCGGATTTGTTATTGTGTTCTCGTTGTGGTTATCACCTAAAGATAGGTGACGGTATTGTTTTAGAATCTAAACACAAGTAAACTTGCATTAGGGTCCTAGAGAAGTTATAGTCTAGGTCAAAGCATTACTAATAACCTAATTCCCTATAACCATGAGCTCTGATACCAACTCTTCTGTCAGACCCCGACCGCGTAAAACAACGAAACCGCGGCGAAAACGTCGGGGAGTGGAGCGACAGAATTATTGTTTCACATCCATGGATTCAAAAGTTTCATTTTATTTAAATATTAACCATTTACATTATCTTGAAGTTAAAGCAAACAAGTTCACATATCGACTATCATCGTTATTAAGTCACTAAGGCCTCGTCCAGTCCTAAGTGAGCCTGCATCCTAGTAGCAATCAACATCATTCAATACCACCTGAAACATATGTAAAAATAAAGTCAGCAAAGAAATGTCGGCGAGCACATAGGTTTTGTGAGAGTGTCAGATTCATGGCTCGAATTCGTATTGCAATACCTCATTGGACTACAAGAGTCGATAATAGAAAACCTTGTTTTGAAAAGAGTTTGGTATTGTAATATGAAATAACCAGCTCAAAATATGTTGGTTATAGTTTATAAAATCTCGTTGCCATGAGTCTTAACCCAAAACATTTGTTTAAGTAAACCAAATTGTAATTCGTTCTCGTAATAAAACTTGTATGGTTTATATCGTTTAGTAAACATCGTTGTGTGACATCATTTAAAATCATTCGTCCCAGTGAACTAAATAACGCTACGGAATATAATATGATAAAAGCACTTATATATAAGAAGTACCAGCGGCGTATCTACCATGCTTTTATCACATTATACCCATCCCGTTATCTAATCACATACCCAAAAACCAATCGTTCGTTCAATTCGTTTAACTTGTTTAAATCATTCAAATCGTTCCAAATCGTTCCATCGTTCAAATCGTTCAATCGTTCAAAATCGTTCAATCGTTCTAATCGTTCCCGTTTTAATTGTGAAAACTAACTTTTGGTCGGCTTGGCTAAAGCTAATGGGTGCAGTCCGATAACGGGATTTGTTAAATCCTATGGTACCATAACCTAATACTGGTCGGCTTGGCCAAAGCTAATGAATGTCATTCGTTATGTAAATACGTCCAACAAGTTCGTTCACATTATCGAAATCATTATTGTTTAATATAAACCATAGTATTCGTTTTTGAAATCATCGTTGAAAGCATCGAAATCGTTTAACACATATGAAATCCCCAAAACAATTGAAAATAGTAAAATAGGGGAACTATGTACTAACTTTGAAGTGCAAAGTATCCTTGATTTAATGAACTATCAATGCTCGGGCAAACCAAGGAAATCAAGTAGCACCAAGTAATCGGATCGCTAGTTAATAAATCGACACCTAAATCGGGAGATCGGATAGAATGAGGTCTCGTAAACCAAACGAGTATTGGAACTCATGTGATATGGTTTAACGAAGCCTACATCCTAAACGGAACCTATCCTAAGTGCTTACGACCCGTTACGACCCATTAAGGTAGCTTACGCTACTTTAATGCGTCGTTCGCGCGAATGCGCATTCGAGATGCCTAACTAGTCCTATGAAAAGTATTATATGCCTTAACGTGTTTAAATATGTTGCATAATCAGTTTAAGTGACAAAAGTTAAGTTACATATGCTTAAATACAAATTATGCATGAAAAGGGCATTTTGGTCATTTTCCTAAGGCATATAAACTACCTTTCATACAACTAATTAAACTAAGTGACCATAAGGTATAACCTTGGAAGGTTATTCCCTATACAACTATGGTCACAAAATATGCTTGGTCGGATCCTAACGATCGACCAAACGGGTCAGGTTCGAAAGTCTAAGCGGTTGTCAAGACCGCTTGACTTACGACCCTAAACAAGCACTAGACTAAAAGTGACGAGTTAAACATGTTAAAACATGTTTAACTAAGTTAGAAAACAAGTTTGATATCAAAACAAAGTGTTTTGATACCCGAAATTAGCTTCGTCGCAAAATACGCATAAACACGTATTTTGACCGAAACTTTGACTCGTCACTTCGACTAATCTACGTGGTAATCAATAGGTATAGTCACAAGGGACTATAACCATCGTGATTACGCTCACGGGTTGCAAAGTTCAAACGAACTTTATGTTGACCAATTCATGGTCAAAGCAGAAAGTCAAACATTGTTTGACTTTCATGCTTGAAAAGCACAAAAAGCATGAAAGAAGCTTACAAAAGGTCCAAGCAAAGAAAGAATTGATCTAAAATACTCAGGTATGAAGCCTTAGCTTCAACTTAGAGCAAGTTTGATCAATTTGTGTGAGGAATGAAGTGAAGAACCCACTTCTATTTATAGTAACTTAGGATCAACAAGATCATTCCAAGTGTTATGAGAATCAATCTTGACCCTACACTTGTGGAACATTGTTTTAAATACAATGGGAGCTCTAAAACCAGTTCATAGTATTGAGAAATTGCATAAAAAACCCTCAAGTTCAAACTGATTGCCGAAAATTGAAGTTTCTGTCAAAATGCACCCGTCGCGTCGCCCCACGGCAAGGGGGAATACCCCGTCACGCGACGCCACCACTCACCTGAGCCAGAAAATTTTGAAACTTGGCAAAAATGGTCCGTGCAGCATGTTTTAGCTATTTTCGACGCGTTTAAGCCCTGTTAACTCAATTTTAAAGCTCAATAATGAAGTTAAAGTATAGGGGACATGAAATATGCTTGGAAACATCTCGGATGTTGGTTCGTTTGGTCGTACGGTCACGTTATTCGGTTAATTACGACGAAAACTCAAACGGACGCGAAAACGAACCAAATTGCGCGACGAGTGGTATTTTTGCATTCCGATCACTAAAATAAAATATTTTAATGATTACAAATATTTTTTGGATGTCCGGATATGTTCAGAACGTAAGATATACACGTAAATGCAAACTTATGCACTTTTTGACGCTTTTAGTCTCTGTTGATCAATTAAGCATATTTTCACATACCGAACCCCTCAAAGCCTATTTATAAGCTATGTAAAGGATATTTAAGGTATTTTTAGCTTATGATCAAGTTCTGGAATGTTCGTTACCATACGAATCGGCATAGTTTCGAAGTTTGACACAAATAGTCCCTGCGATCAAATAAACTTGTTTTCGACACACCAAACCATCCAAAAATTATTTCTAAGTTATGTAAAGGTTGTTTAAGGTATGTTAAGCCTATTTCACTATTCCGGAGTGTTTGTCATGTTAAACTGACTACGTTTACGCATCAGTTTGCGTATAACTTTCCAGAAAGGGATTTAAAGCTTGAATTCGAACTCGAATCAAATCGTAAAATCATCAAACACAAATACACAAATATAAACACCAAAACACATCGTTTTATTGACAATTGACATTGTTTTACATCATACATTGTTTATAGAGAACAGTTGTCACCTCTAGAATCCTCTTAACTCCTCTATTCGCATTCTCAACTTGAGCATTTGTTTGTGGATGGTACGTAGTGGACAAACGGTGTGTAACTCCATATCACTCCAATGCCTTCTCCATCATGGCATTACAAAAGTGCGTTCCTCGGTCACTAATAATGGCTTTAGGTATACCGAAACGCGTGAACAACTTCTTCAAGAATCTCACCACCACTCGGGCATCGTTTGTATGCAAAGCTTGAGCTTCCACCCACTTAGAAATGTAGTCGATCGCCATGAGGATGTACCGATTCCCACTAGAGGAGGGGAAAGGTCCAATGAAGTCGATGCCCCATACATTAAAGATTTCGAGTACTTGAATAGGATTTTGGGGAATCTCATCCTTGGATGAGATATTGCCGATACGTTGGCAAGCATCGCACTTCCTAAAGAATTCTATAGCATCTTGAATTACCATAGGCCAATAGAAACTACAATCAAAGACCTTTTGTTTGGTAGTATGTGCACTATGATGACCTCCCGTCAACCCCTCGTGAACATGGCTAAGAATTTCTAGACCCTCTTCCCTTGCAACACATCTCCTAAGAATAAGATCTCCTCCAATCCTAAAGAGGTATGGGTCATCCCATATGTACTTTCTCACATCTCTAAACAACTTCCTCCTTTATTGAGCACTCATATCTTTCATCACATACCCGTTTGCAAGATAGTTAGCTAGATCACTAAACCATGGCAAACCCTCTTTCTCCGCCGCAATGAAATCAATAGACTCGAGAGGGAATCTATCCCTATCACCTCCTCACGAATCTCCTCCCTACTAGGATCCTCTAAACGTGAAAGATGGTCTGCCGCGACGTTCTCCGCTCCTTTCTTATCCTTAATTTCTATGTCAAACTCGGAAAGAAGGAGGATCCATCGTATAAGACGAGGCTTAGCGCCCTTCTTTTAGAAAAGGTAACGCAAAGCCGAATGATCGGTGAACACTATGGTCTTTGAAAGAACGAGGTAAGAACGGAACCTGTCGAATGCAAACACTACGGCTAAAAGCTCTTTCTCGGTCGTGGTATAGTTTTCTTGGGCATCATTTAAGGTTTTACTCGGGTAGTAGATCGGGTGAAAGTGATTCTCACGTCTTTGCCCCAAAACCGCACCGACCGCGTAGTCACTTGCGTCACACATGAGCTCAAAGGGCAAGCTCCAATCGGGTGATACAAGAATGGGTGCACTCACGAGTTTCTCTTTAGGGAATTCAAATGCTTGAAGGCACTCCTTGTCGAAGACAAAAGGAACATCCTTCTCTAAGAGTCGTATCATAGGGCGAGTTATTTTTGAAAAATCTCTAATAAAGCGCCTATAGAAGCCCGCATGACTGAGAAAACTTTGGATTGATCTAACACTAGTCGGTGGAGGAAGCCTACTAATAATATATATCTTAGCTCTATCTACCTCTATACCGGCTCTAGAAATCTGATGACCTAAGACGATCCCCTTCGTCACCATGAAGTGACACTTCTCCCAATTCGACATCAACTGGAAGGTAGCCAAAGCGTTACCCCCCCCCCCCCCGTCTCGACAAACCTACTCATCATTCTCTCAAGATTACCTAAACACTGATCGAAAGAATTACCGTATACCGAGAAGTCATCCATAAAGACCTCCATCGAACTTTTGACCATATCCTGAAAAAATAGCAATCATGCATCGCTAGAAGGTAGCCGGAGCGTTACATAATCCAAACGGCATGCATCGGTATGCGTACGTGTCATATAGACATGTAAAGGTTGTCTTCTCTTGATCATCCGGTGCGATGGGGATCTGGAAGTAACCCGAAAACCCGTCTAGAAAACAATAGAATTGTTGACCCACGAGACGCTCAAGCATCTGATCAATGAACGGAAGTGGAAAGTGGTCCTTCCGGGTGGCGTCATTTAATTTTCGGTAATCAATGCATACTCGCCAACCGGTGACCGTGCGTGATGGGATGAGCTCATTTTTCTCATTTAGAATGACTGCCATCCCCCCTTTCTTTGGGACGACCTGAGTAGGACTCACCCAAGCGGAATCGGAAATCGAGTATATCAACCCAAACTCTAGCAACTTCATAACCTCCTTTTTAACTACCTCTTGCTATTCGGGTTGAGGCGTCTTTGCGGTTGCACCACCGGCTTATAAACCTCCTCCATTAGAATACGGTGCGTGCAAAAAGTAGGACTAATCCCCTTTATATCCGACAACCTCCATGCAATTGCCTCTTTGTGTTTTCTCAACACCTCAATCAATCTAACCTTCTCCTCCTCCGTTAACTTAGAAGAAATGATGATGGGCATGTTCGGTTTCTCTCCTAAGAAGGCGTACTCTAGATGTGATGGAAGGACCTTAAGCTCTAAAGGTTGTGGAATATCTAAAGGAGTACTCTCATCACTAACCTCATTGAGTTCTAACGTCTCAGGAACCCACAACTCATCGCTCTCATCTAAAGGCTCCTCCTCAATCTCCTAGTCAACAACTCCCTCACCTACCAAATCGACCCCACTAATGTACTCAAGACACGTGTTGACACATGATATGAACGAATTTAGAAAGTAAACGCAATGACACGGCCCACTAACCTCGTCCCTACCACTAGGGTGTTGCATGGTTCTATCCATCTCGAACGTGACAATCTCATCACCCGCACGAAGTGAAATCTTACCGTCAAAGACATCTATGATTGCCTTTGCAGTTCGAAGGAATGGACAGCCTAGAATAATAGGAACTCTCTCATCAGCCTCCATATTGAAATTAATGAAGTCTACAGGAAAAACGAACTTATCAACCTTAACCAACAAATTCTCTACGATCCCATGAGGATACTTGACCGAGCAGTCGGCCAAGGACAATGACATACGCGTGGGTGTAAGCTCTCCTAACCCTAGCTTCTCATAAAGAGAGAATGGCATCAAATTGATGCTAGCACCTAGATCAGCTAAAGCATGAGCGGGGGTAACGGCACCCCCGAAGAAGCATGGAATGGTGAATGTACCCGGGTCGGTTAATTTATCCGGTAGCATATTCAAGACCACCGTGGAACAACCTCCAGTCAAAGGAATGTTAGAAAGCTCACCTATCCTATCCTTACACTTTAGAAGGTCCTTGGGCATACTTGGGCATGGATTGAAGGGCTTCTATGAACGGAAGATTGATTTTTAACTGTTTGAACATTTCAAGAAATTGCCCATATTCCTTAGCATATTTCTGATGCTTAAGGCGGGCGGGGTCTGGGACACGGGAATGATCAACTAACAGTGACAGCCTAACCCCTACCTGACGTTTTTCTACACTCTTTTCTACTTGAGGCTCCTCGGTGTGTGCGGTACTTGCTGGGTCTAGCCTAATGTGCACCTTACCGGTTGTCTCCATCTCTATTTCCTCATCAACTTCCTCATCATCCTCAACCGGAAGGCCTTTCTTGCAATTGGCGATTGATGTCACCAACTTGCCTTTGAAGTTCCAAGAAGTTTGAGTGATTGTTCTTAAGGAATGTGGCGTGTTCCTCTTAGGTTCTTTGAGTGGCCTCTAAGGTCCTTTTGATTGCTTGATTCTTGACTAGTATCTGAGATAACATAGCTTTAATCTCATCTAGACCACTACCCAAGTCTTGGTTGTTTAAACCTAGACTGTTTGACCCCCAATTTGGATATTGCCTATTTGAACCCCCTGAAGTGAACTGACCCTGTGAACCCCCACTAGAAAATTAACCCTGAGTATGTGAACCTGAACCCCCAAATTGACCCTGCTGATTTGAACCCCCACTAGAATAGTAACCCTGTGAACCCCTATTTTGATTTGAACCTGTTTGGAAACCAGGGGGTTATTTTAAGAACGAAAGGTGTTATTATTATTACGCCAATTGGACCCGAAATTAGAATTATTGATAGGGTTCGTTGGACCTCTATTAGCTATGAACTCTACCTGCTCAAGAGTTAGTGTGGGACAATCCAAAGTATCGTGACCCCCCTACACACCTCACACCTATCGACCCTCCTCTCTAAATCGTTCATCCTAGTAGTAAGCTTTCTCTCAAGGTTTTCCATCACCGCGGCCATCGATGTATCCAAGCTAACTTGGTGTACTCCTCGACCGGCAGAGGTAGTACTAGAAACAGGAATGGAAGTCCTGCCGATGGCGCGATGATCGACGTCGGAATGGGCAAAACTCTCGAATAGGTCATTGCATTCGGCCATGGTTTTCTTACCCATAAGGTGGCCTCCTGTGGAAGTATCAAATCGGGCTTGAACCTCGGGAGTAAGGCCATTGTAGTATCACCCAATAGACGGATGAATGATTGTTTGAAGTTTCGGTTTTTATAATGGATATTTGATTTTTATGGATTCGTTTATGAATTGTAGGTGATTTGTTTGATTGATTAGATGTGTTTGCATGCTTAATGTTATGTGAATATTGTTTATTACTTCGCAGGAATCTTGGTGACGTTCTTTATCACATAATAGAGTCGAGCTAGGTTTTAGATTTTGGTGAGTGTCGATATCACGTAATAAATCTTTAATCTTTATGGTCAAGTGGCCATCAAACTTTAGAAGTAATATTCGGTAATCTTATAAAATTAAGTGTTCAACTAATTCTCAATAGCTGAAAGGTGCGAGATTATTGTTAGGTCTAAGTCATTAAACCGAAAGGTAGGAGCTTCATTAGGAGTAAACCTATTGGCTATTGTCTAACAAGTCTAATCAAGAAATCAAATTTACCCTAGGTTTAGGTCTCAAAAGGGAGTGAGCCTTGTAGGGTACTTTCATAAACCCATTAGATGTCTTGAAAAGGAGTCTAACAACCGGTAATCAAAACAACTTCTAGGGTGCCATAAGTGTCTCTTGAGAAGGGTTAGGAGTCTTGTTCGGTATCCAGATAACTGAGAACTTTATGATCCCGGTTCCTTATTAATCAATATCCTAATAAAACCGTTACTAAAAACAATCATTCATCCATCTAGGTAGTAAACCTATTGGCTATTGTCTAACAAGTCTAATCAAGAAATCAAATTTACCCTAGGTTTAGGTCTCGAAAGGGAGTGAGCCTTGTAGGGTACTTTCATAAACCCATTAGATGTCTTGAAAAGGAGTCTAACAACCGGTAATCAAAACAACTTCTAGGGTGCCATAAGTGTCTCTTGAGAAGGGTTAGGAGTCTTGTTTGGTATCCCGATAAGTGAGAACTTTATGATCCTTGTTCCTTATTAATCAATATCCTAATAAAACCGTTACTAAAAACAATCATTCATCCGTCTAGGTAGTTCATAAAATCTAGCCGATCAAAGTCATAACAAAAATCGTAAACAAAGTATTTTCAAGAAAACGAAACATAATGGAAAGAAAGAGACGAAAGTGAAGACACCCGAATGGCAAATACGCGACAAGGATGATTCCCGAACTTCGTATCTTCGGGAAAATGCTCCAAGAACTCGAAAACGCTCCGAAAGATACTGAAAATACGTCCTAAAGCTCCTTGGTTCGTAAGCTCTGGGGTTTTGAGGTGTATAATGAATTTATAGTAAATTCTGATCACCAAAACGATTTTCGGCGCCCAGATACCCCGTCACATCATGCGACGGGGAAGTCCCTCAGGTGTCGCGCAGCGCTAGCATTCCAAAATAGATTTAATATTATTTTATTACCCATGGGCCGTGACTGTAAACTTCTAACGCCGTCGCGCGACGCGACGGCACGTTTTTCTCGGACTTCTTCGTTTTTAACTCAGTTTCAGCAACGCGATGATCCGAACTCATTTGCAACTTAATTTCCAGCCATTTAATTATTGTTTTTCGACACTTTCGGCACCAAAGACCTGGAAATACAAGAATTGATCAAAGTAACAAAATTCTAAATAAAACCGAACAAATGAATACAAAATATATACAAACTTAACACGATTAATGGATGTATTTTGCAATACTTCACAAACACATGAGTAAATGCCAACATATTAAAATATGTGAGGGTTCCAAATATATAACAAATACAAACTTATAACGTTCAAGATGAGAAACGCGTACACAGTCTAGTAGAGACCTAAGTGTCTAATGAGTTAGAACACTTGTAGGTTGACTCACGCCTTTGGAACACCTTTTGCTAGCACACTCTTTTGGACGCAAAACTATGAGTTCATGTCCCCCTTTTCTTTTTAACGTTTTCGGTTTTACAACTCTCAGGGGGGAAATACATGTCACTATGGTATGGTTAAGCTATGGAATGAAACAACTGGATCATGTGCGAATATGGTCTCTCTTAAGCACCATTAATCTTGTATAAGACCAAGGAACAAAAGGGGTAAATCTATCGGGTACGGGCAAGCCCCACTCATGGGTCCTTGGTGGCCGCATGGAGTGCTTTTGTTGTCCCATCCGAGTGGATCAGTACTAAATCGTCGAAGGGTTGAGTGCTTCCTATGTCGTCACACATATTAATGTCCTTGCAAAACATTAATGGTCAACGATTTCATAGACGCTTTACATACTGGTTTTCTATAATTGAACTTTCAAATGTTTTAAGATTCTTTTGATGCGAACTCAAAACACATGAATTCACCAACTTTTGTTGACATTTTTAAACTTACATGTATTTCAGGAAACTAAGTGGATCTTCACGCAATAGTTATCACAAAGAAAATGGTTGTCATGTTGGCGATGTCATCCGCTTTTGAAGGGTTTGATCCATATATCTCATCTTCGAGTGAGACATAGGATGCAAAGCCTTTGCGTTTTAAAAACTTATTATGGAACAAGCCTTTTGTAAAACATTATAAGTTGTGTTGTCTTTTATCTTCGAACAACGTATGGATTGTATCTTTTCCTTATGTTGAATGGATGAACATCATGCTTTTTATTCATATAGTTTGTTTACTTACATCGTATCCGATGAAAACTAATCAAGTTCACACCTTGCGCTTCCGCCTACGAGCGGGTGTGACAAGAACGCTGTCGCAACCCCCGGTCCCTAATTCCCGGGAACGGCCGGCTGCGAGCCAGTTTCGGTGGTATCGCGTGTTTATTCAATTTTGGCAGCGGAATTTACATCAGGACCGTAGTTAGGAAATATTTTATCAGAGTAAAATACCACACTTTCATAATATTGAATACATGGGGTAAAACCCAAGTTTTCAGTACACACATTTTCATAGGAATGAATCCTATTTTTATTTATTAAAAACATCTATTGATTTTAGGTAACTTTATTGCCACTTTTCCAAGCCTTCAGTGCTGTCCAGCTGGCTTCTATTTGGCTTTCACATTTTGTTACCTGAAACGCGTTTGAAAACATTTTGTCAGTGGGAAATACTGGTGAGTGAATCCCAGTTTAATCATGTTTAAATAAAAACCATTGTACAGTATTGAGGGCGATCTCGCAATTACATTTGTTTCCAAGTCATACTAATTACCGCCCACGGTACTGTCAACCCGACTTGTGGAAAGTTACTCCTCGTAAGGCAGTAACTAATTTTGTATACAAAACCCCAAGAAACCGACGATAATTGTATCCTTACAAATACTCAATAACTGTTTAATATATAATTAATCGTATGAGGTTTTGTAAAAACAGTTAACAAAAAGGAGATTACTCACATTGCTATTTTAGATTATCCTTTAGGGTTTCCTGAGAATTATCTATAATTTACTCAAATGCACACGTGTTAGTATAATAACCCATTTTAACATTAGTAATACCCTCCTCGAGACGGCATTCCAACTACTACGTCGGGCAGAACCACGACAGCCGTTACGGAACCCTAGATCAATCGGGCAGCGTATCTAATACGTATCCAGGGGTTATGATACTTACAACGGAGCAGAACTTCATTATTTAGGCGGGTATTATACTCGTGTATAATGCCTACACTTCAGTTTTGAGATTGAGAAAAGAAATCTGAACTAATTCGATTGAAGGCCTGATGCCTTCTTATATAGGGGCTGAGTTTGGGTTTCTCGTGGCCCGCATAAATGTAGGCAAAGGCCTACGCGGCCCGCGTCAACACTGGTCAACAGCGTAGGTGATCCGGGTCAGTTAGTAGGTTCGACATGTGTTGGGCCACGTGGCGGCCCAGGGTTCAACCACATTTCACCTTCTCGCGGCCCGCGTAAGGGTTAAGGGGTGCCTTACGCGGCCCGCCTAAACCCCAAAAATCATATTTTTAATTATTTTTAATAATATTTAAGGTATTCGGGGTCCGTTTTCGTGTATGGGGTGTATTTTAGGACATATTAGGATATTTTAAAATATATTAGGGTGTCGGAAAATTTATGAGGGTATCGGTTTTCTTTAGGGTGGTTATATGTAACATCTGTGCTTGTAATCATTGTGAACAGTTCAGTTATCAATAAAACAATGTTATTTGATCCCAATGTTTGTTTGGTTGTGTTTTACATTTTTCATGTTTTGACTTTTATGTAATTTCAAACTCTATATCACTTTCTGGAGAGTTATACGCAAACTGGTGCGGAAACGTACTCAGTTTAACGCGACAAATAATCCGGAACATCAACATATACTCAACATACCTTAAATAACCTTTACATAACTTAGAAATAAGTTTTAAAGGCTTTGGTGTGGCAAAAACAAGTTAATTCGCTTACAGGGACTAAACTTGACAAACTGCGAAAGTATGCCAATTTGAACTGTAACGAACATTCCGGAACATGACCATAAGTTAAACATACCATAAATATCCTTTACAAAGCTTAGAAATAGGCTTTGAGGGGTTCGGTGTGCTAAAATAAACTTTTGGGTCATTCAGGGACTAAAAGTGTCAAAAAGTGCACAAGTTTGCACTTTCGGGCATAACTTACGTTCTGAATACATCCGGACATCCAAAAATTTATGTAAGCATGACTATATTATTCTTTAGTGTTTGTCTTGCCAAAAAATCCATTCGTCGCGTCATTTGGATCGTTTTTCGCGCTTGTGCGCATTCCGTCGTAATTAAGCGAACATCGCGTTCGTACGACCAAACGAACCATCATCCGGCATATTTTTGAACATGTTTCATGTCCACAATGTTTAGGCAACATTTTAGAGCCTTAAAGTTGGCTTTACGGGCCTTAGAAGTGTCGGAAATAGCCTTAAACACGTGCAGGGACTGGAACTGTCATTTTTCAAACATGTTTCTGATCTGACATGTCCAGGCGGCCCGCATTAGATTATGTGCATCCTGAAGCGGGCCGCATGGCCCCTTCTAACCAGATTAAATGAATCAAACAGCAGATTGCAGCTGTTTAATCCTCCACCACATGTTCTCACTTGTTTAGTCAGATGATAAGGACCATTTTTAGCTTCCATAACCTTCCAACAAGTGTACGGATGTGATCGAATCACGGTTTCCATGAAACGATCTTAACGGTGGACCAAAAACTATATATCCCCTATGCCTTTCTT
>JARYGA010004497.1:0-26976 GCA_030545235.1 Helianthus tuberosus | reverse complement strand
AAATGAATTACACCACCCATAACTTGGAATTGGGTGGCGTTGTTTTTGCACTCAAGCTTTGGAGGCACTATCTGTATGGAACCAAGTGTGTGATATACTCATATCATAAAAGCCTCCAACACTTGTTTAACCAGAAAGATCTCAATATGAGGCAACGTCGTTGGATAGAAACGTTGAACTATAATGACTGTGAAATTCGTTATCACCCGGGCAAGGCAAATGTGGTTGCTGATGTATTAAGAAGGAAAGAAAGGGTCAAACCTATTAGGATCAATGCTAAAAGCATTGAACTAAAGAACAGTTTAAATGAGAAGCTGTTGTCAGCACAAAAAGAAGCCGTAATGGAAGAAAACTTTCCAGCAGAAAGATTAGGTGCAACTGTTGATCAGTTGACACCTGGGAATGATGGAATCCTAAGATTGAATGGTCAAATCTGGGTTCCAATTTGTGGAGGGCTTAGAGATGTAATCCTCCAAGAAGCACATAATTCTAAATATTCGGTTCATCCGGGCAGCGATAAAATGTACCAAGATTTGAAGACAAATTACTGGTGGATGGGTTTGAAGAAATCCATAGCCACATATGTGGCTAATGTCTGACGTGCGCACATGTTAAATCCGAGCATCAAAAGTCGTCAGGTTTACTACTACAACCAGAACTTCCCACTTGGAAGTGGGAAATGGTAACTATGGATTTCATTACCAAGTTACCAAAGACGAAACATGGGAATGATACAATATGGGTTATAGTTGACAGACTGATAAAGTCAGCTCATTTCGTACCCATCAAGGAGACGCACAGCTCCGATAAACTAGCCCAGCTGTATGTGGATGAGATTGTATCTCTCCACGGAGTGCCAGTATCTATTATATCTGATAGAGATACTAGATATACTTCTCACTTTTGGAAAAGTTTCCAACAATCTCTAGGCACTCGTTTGAATTTCAGTATTGCTTATCATCCTCAGACGGTTGGGCAAACTGAGCGTATGATCAAACACCGGAGGACATGCTCCGGGCTTGTGTTATTGACTTGGGTGGAAGTTGGGATGACCATCTTCCTTTAATTGAATTTTCATACAATAACAGTTATCATTCGAGTATCCAAGCCGCGCCTTTTGAGGCCTTATATGGAAGAAAATGCAAAACACCGGTTTGTTGGGCGGAAGTTGGGGAAACCCAACTATCAGGACCTGAGATAGTCCTTGAGACGACGGATAAGATTGTTCAAATCCGTGATCGTCTAAAAGCTGCCAGGGATAGGCAGAAGAGCTACGCATATATGAGGCGCAAACCTCTAAAATTCTAGGTAGGTGATAAAGTATTACTCAAGGTGTCACCCTGGAAAGGAGTAATGCGATTTTGTAAAAAGGGCAAGCTGAGCCCAAGATATATTGGACCATTCGAGATCATCGAATGTGTCGGGAGCGTAGCCTATAAGCTGAATCTACCTGAAGAATTAAGCGGAATACACAATGTGTTCCATACCTGCAATTTAAAGAAATGTCTGGCTGACGAGTCGCTAGCAATGTCTCATAAAGACGTGCAGATTGACGAAAGTTTGAAGTTTGTTGAAAAACCTTTATCGATCGAGGATCGACAGGTTAAAAAGCTTCGAAGGAAACATGTGCCAATTGTAAAAGTGAAATGGGATGCCCATAGAGGCCCAGAATATACGTGGGAAGTTGAATCCACGATGTGACAAAAGTACCCTCAATTGTTTCAGTAAATCTCAAGGTCGAGATTTCTTTTAAGGGGGTGAGGATGTAACACCTCGCAAAATCATGTCCAATAAATTGAAGACACGTGTCATAAACCCTAAACACGTGGCAATTCGAATTTTAGGGACGAAAATTTACAAACAGTGAAACTTATAAGATGAAGGGGTTAAATGTGTCAACATGACAATTCCTACCTCTGAGTGACCTTTTAACGATCCCGGAGTTTCGTAATGTCCAATTATATATCCAAGAATGCTAAATGATAAATATATATGGTTTCGGTATTATTAATTAAAAGTTGTGCAGAATTCAAGAAAGAGGGATTAAAAGCGCCAACAGGAGAAACTAGTACCTTCCGGGTGATCTCGGAACCTTTCAGAAGCCTAACAATGTTTGTATAAGTCCCTAGATACTTAAAAATCAAGTTTGGGGGTTAAAAGTGCTAAAATGAAAGATATTTGGAATTAATAAGGACCAGGGACTGAAAATGAAATTATTGAAACTTTTGAAACCGGAACAGGGAGTGTCGCGGGGCGCGAAGGCACCCCCTTAACTCTTACGCGGGCAGCGAGAGAGGTGCCAGCTACCAAAAAAACGGACAGCTGCATGTTGCAAGCCTGTCCACCGCCTTTGCATGCAAAAACTCGATACCAAGGACTGTGTTGATGGTTTTTACTGACATAATAACACCTGTGATCATCTTGTGATCATCTGGTAACTCTTTGTAACAGCTGGAATGATCTCCAAGACCCTAAATTCTCTATAAATAGGTGCTTTGTTTGCACACTTGAACTTGCACTTTCAAAATTTCATTCATCATTTCTTCTCTGGAGCTTCCTGGATCTAAAGGAGCCTCCTCTAAGTTCAAATTTCATGCTAAGACATTGTGTAAGTGTTCTTAGCCTCAGTAGTTCGGTTTTTACGTATTTAAAGACCGAAAGTCAAAGTTGTCATAAATACGCTTTTGCGTTTAGTTTAAACTTTATCGGTCAAGCCATTATTCGAAACGAAAGTGGCTACGTGATCGTAATTAGTTAGGTGATAACCCCTAAAAAGGGCACCTCCTAATTACCACGTTTACTTAGTTAATTGTCGGGTCAAAGAATTAACATAAAAAGTCAAACGGGTCCGTTTTCTTATAAAATTCATATATGATAATGTAGAAACTATAAAACATGTTTTGTCACTTTAATAACTTGGTAAATATTATTAGAACATGTCTAGACATGTTCAACCCGACAATTCTGAGTTTAGGCTCGGTTCGTAACCGAAAGTCGCAAAAGTTGACTTTTGCTTTGACTTTCAGTTCTGACCCAAATTAGCTTAGTTTATTTATGCATTAAAGTTCCTTCGTGACCATATTAGATGTTAGTATAACCCTCTGAGGTTATACTACATGGTCCCTTAGTAATTTGAGTTTATTGCTTATTTCCGTTGTTATGATTAAACTTTCACCATAATGCCCCTATGATCTAAATACCAGATTTTTAAATATGTAAGCATGTAAATAACTTAGTTACTGATATATAAACATTTCTAATATAAATGGACATTATTTTCTGGTCTCAAAACGAATTTATGCGAGATATCGTAAAATTGAACTTTTTATTAATTAAATTACGCTTTTGTGCATAAATCATGTTTAAACCTAAATGTTGGAACCAAACTCGTTACCTACTGTTATGATATTATTTTTTGGGATTTTTGGAATGTTGGGTTAGATTAGATACTAACCATATCATTGAGTTCTCGTATAAGTGATATAATTGACAATAATGCCCCTTTTGCTAATAAATGGTGATTTGCATATAATTAACATGCCAAACCTTTTCCTTCTAACTTAATATGTAAAATAAAATATTTTAACCATTCAAGGCTGGTCAAAATCTCAGGATCACATAAACATCGCAAATATCGTCAATTATCGATTTTTACGCTAATTAGGTGCATAGAATAGTTTAAAACCATATTTAACACCTAAGACTTGTTACCTACTGAATTTAAAAATAAATCTGAGGATCACATTTTAAAACCCCTTTTTATAAATCTTAAAATGACCAAAATACCCTTACGGGACTTAATTTGGTTTTTAAATCTTTTTGGGCATAATTGTTGATATCCTACTGATATCACAACATATTTTAAGCATAATAACTTGTGGAACTTGTATATAACTCATCCGGTTACCCGTTTATGCTTATACGCGTACGGTGCGTTTTATGTGACTAGTTTGCATAAACTAGCCGAAACTGGTCAAATCTTATCATTTAAACTTCAAATTCCAGAATGTATTTAGTTTACCCATATAACACAAGTCTCCATGCTTGTCGGGTCTAAATTACATTCCAATCCGGTCATCGCTTAATCTAGCGTCTTGTACCGTAAACCTTTCCTTAAACTAACCGGTCTAAGTTTACTACTTACATAAGACCCGTTAGTAATCTCATAGGTTAATATAACCTTCGTTCCAGATTAGGAGCCAGGTAAAAGCTACTTGCACTTGTTTGAGTAGATTATACGGCTGAGTATACTAAACTTGCATTTTAAAGCTCAGGTAAATATTTTAACTTATTTTCCCTTATACGGGCTTGGGATACGGTAAAATATTACCGCTTGGTCGGGTGTAAAAATCATTTAATTGAATATGGTCAGATGGCATAATCCTGTTTTAATCAGTGTTGCTTGATAACAATAAACATTGGGGGTTAACGACTGTGTCCTGGATATACTCGACTTATTTAAAATTGTAAATGGCCACGACTTAAGCACGGGGTGTAGGCATACACCTGACAGTTGCGTATGCAAAAGATATACCCACTTGTTGAGGATAACTCGCCGTGGGATTATATTAGTGGTGTGTCGATTAATCTTGTCCGGCTTTTATCCCGGCCCTAAATGTATGACAAACATGTGAATTTGATAGAAGATTATCGTTATGTAATTGTCCCAAGTTATAAAAGAATATTTGTGCCTTGTGCATTTAAATCAATTTTTCATAAATGTTTTCAAATGAGTTAGTTAATTGTATTTACCAGTGTAAACTGACGTATTTTCAAAAAGGCTAAGTGACAGGTACGTAAATAGTGAATCTTGCAAGTTCATATGCCTTAAGTCTGTTGAACAATATTTTGTAATATATTTTAGATCCACCTGTGGATCCTATCTTACAACCGTCTGTATAATATTTTATTCGTACTTTACATTTCGGTTTGTAATAGTAATTTTCTACCAAGACTTCCGCTATGCAATAAACTGTGTATATTTGACCGTGATGATATCAACTACGTCACGATACTCCCTGCCGAGCCCACCGGTAATATGTGGAAATATCGGGGTGTGACAGGTTGGTATGAGAGCCAACATTGAGTGAATTAAACACTAGCCTTTTGTGTTTAATCTCAATGACACAGTAGCATAATCCTTGACTTTTGATTCTAGGCAAATGACCTAGGATTAATCCTAATCTTATTGGTTTATATTTTTGTTTGTTTCCTTGTTTTGACAGGAATACTATTTGATCATGCCGCCACGAGTAAGAGGGAGAGCAGGAAAAGGCAAAGCCCCAATAAGGGGAAGAAACGACCACGAAGCAGGGCCTTCGCACAGGCGAACACCCTCTGCATCTTTCAGCTCCAACCCACATGAGGATTGGAGAAACTATCTTGAACCAGCGAGGCGTTCCGTCTCGCTCAGCTCTTCGCCCTCATACCACAAAGCATTTGGACCACAACAAGAAGACGAGCCTCAGGACTTGCATCACTCGTACATTCCCTTACAACATTCTGATTCTCACTACTCTTTTCAAAACCCCACTCCTTACTTTCAAAGTCGTTTTAATCCCATGAACCAAATTGACGAACCAGTGGGTCATAACCCATTGGGACCAGCGGATCACTATCCTGAGTACCAGGATATGGATATGGACGACGATTCAGATCCCGCCATGCCACCTTCTGGGATGCCTACACATCCCATCAAATTTCCAGCGGATCTTCTTTTGCAGGTTCGCCATACATAGGCCCCGATATATGGGCCGAAAGGTGGAGCCCATATAAGTGGGAGTTTACTCCCCCACATCACGACTCACCTCCTCATCAAAGGGTTTCCTCTGAGGACCACACTTTCAGGCGGTCACGCCACCACCACCACCAGCACCAGAGCAGCCTCCGCCGCCATAACCGTCGAGGCGAAGAAGAAGCGCACGTATGTCCGTGCGAGGGGGTTTTCATTTCAGCACCCCCCCAAAATTCCAGCAACTATCCTCCTATCTTTGAAGACCCACAATTGGGCGGGCCTTCAAACGCTGTTTTAGAGATCGATTCTGCACCGGTCGCACCTGCACCACCACCACCACCCATGGGTTATGAAAACCCAATCCCTGCTTACCCAGATGCAACTGGGTACAACCCGTATGAGCCTCAAGCTTACTCGGGTTATAACTACCTTGCACCTGCTGTCGACCCATACGTTAAGGCAGCAAACTTTAATGCTCTCTACCCCTCACCCTTTCCACCCGCGTACCCAACTGGGTACCCTGCTTATGGGTATCAATACCCAACACCTCCACAACCTCAGCAGCAGCAGCCGCCACAACCTCCACCTCAACAACCGCAGCAACTGGAAATTCTTCAAAGGTTGCATGAGGTGGAACAAAGGGTGGAAGAGAGGGATAGAACTCACAAAAGTTTTCTTAAGGGTTTGGAAAACCTCATCAAGGGGTAAAAGAAGAAAGACCATTGAAAGACCCTTATTTATTGTTTTGTAATTTCCATTTTAATTGAGTCCCTGCGTGGAATTGTTTTCTTATTTACTCCCTGTGTGGACAAGTTTACTTGTTTAAAGCCCCATTTAGGGCAATTATTGTAATTCTTAGGACTATTTATGAGAAGTTTCCTTTTTCAAATTACATTGTCATTATACATATGTATATACAATATATCATTAACTAAACTATCATTTCAATTTATAATTGATCTGCCATTAAATCTCAAAAGATAATCTTAAAGGTATAACCTAGCCTATATGTCATCATAGACATGGCCGTGATGGTAAAGTCTTTTTAAGATAATAAATCCTTGTTAACACCTAAGAACGTGTTAGCACTCTTGACAAAAGTGGATCGAGAAATCACACTAGTCATCTTTATTCTTCCCATTTCCTTATTTAGCCAAATGATCTAGTAAATCAGGGCTGATATCCCCTTATTAAAACATCCATTAGTGATGTCACTATTTCGCCTTCGGGATGAACTACTCCAACTACATATCAAAGACAGCAGTAGTCTATGACTCACTGTCAAGAAAGGTGAAGAACTATGTTCAAACCTAAACGCTTCGATCCAATAAGATCATATCTTATATATTAAAACTATCCTTGTGACAGGGTCTTTTCAAGCCACCCTAATATTCTTAATGGTTGTGTAACTGAGAATAATTATAATGGAAAGTTTAAAATAAATCCGATTAACAAATTAACCAATATGGTCTATTTTACCATGGTTAATGAATCACCAAAAAAAATAATGATGATTCAATAATAGACCACTAAACGAATTGTTGTCAATGGTTTTATAGCAATCAAGCTTCACCATGGCCGACTCAGAAGAAGTTAATAGTCATCCAAATGAAAGGAATGATAATACCAGAATGAATGTAACGGGTGCTGATCTACAAGCTATGATAGACAATGCGGTAACTAAAGCTATGGGCAGAATGTACAAGGATTCAGGTGCTACACGCACCAAGACTCAAACAATAGCTCATTCTAAGCCTCCCTCTAAATCACATGCATCTAAGAAAGACGATTCTCAACACTCGTCAAATCAGAAAAGTCAGTCGTCTAAAAAGATAGTGTTTGATCAGGAACCGCGTTCCAAGACTTGTTCTAATAAATACTTCGTATCTTGCAAACCAAGGGATTTTACAGATGAAAAAGGTGCCACAGACTGTATGACATGGCTTGATGAAATGGATACCGTTGTGGATATTAGTGGATGTGCTGAGCAGGATGTTGTGAAATTCGTATCGCATTCGTTTAAAGGAGAGGCATTAGCTTGGTGGAAGGCATTAATTCAAGCCACGGGGAAAATTCCACTATATAACCTGTCATGGGCAGAGTTTGTGGCATTGATCAAAGAAAACTTGTGTCCTCAGCATGAGGTAGAGAAGATTGAAACGGTCTTGACTCTGGTCATGAAGAATCTAGATTTCCAAGCTTATGTTATGAGTTTCAACACTATGTCCAGACTTGTCTCCTATTTGGTTACACCTGAACCTAAGTGCATAGCGCGCTTCATTGGAGGCCTGGCCCCTGAAATAAAAGGAAACGTCAAAGCTTCCAGGCCTACAACTTATAGGTCAGTGGTGGATTTGTCTTTATCACTCATGCTTGATGCAGTTAGGAATAAGTCTTATAAGGCTTCAGATGAGGGAAAGAGAAAGAGGGGAGATGAGAGCTCACATCGCTCCGATAAGAAAAAGAAAGGTAATTTTGATTTTAAGAAGAGTTCTGAGTTTAAGAAAAGCTCAAATCAGTTGGGTGACAGACCCGTGTGTAAGAACTGCAAGAAGCGCCACCCTGGTAAATGCACTATTGATCCAAAAGAGAGACCCTGTGGAATTTGCAAAAATGAAGGGTAATAAAACTTTGGAGTGTAAGGAATTAAGGAATGCGACCTGCTATGGTTGTAACGAGAAGGGACACATCAAGAGCAACTGCCCGAAAAACCCAAAGAGGCCTGATGAGGCTAAAAAGACCAATGCCCGAGTTTTCCAAATGAATGACAGGGAGGCAGTACAGAACAATAACGTCATAATAGGTATTTTTCTCATAAATGATGTTTATGCTAGAGTTTTTTTTTATTCTGGTGCAGATAAGTCTTTTGTAGACAATAAATTTAGTAAACTGTTGAATCTGTCTGTTAAAACTCTAGACATAAAATATGAAGTAGAATTGGCTGATGGTACCTTAGAAACAACTTCGACAATTATAGATGGATGTTTCATATCCATTAGGAATCACTCTTTTCTGTTATCCATGTTACCGATGAAATTGGCAGGGTTTGATATAGTTATAGGCATGGATTGGTTATCTCTTAACCAAGCCCAAATTGCATGTGATAAGAAACAAGTTATTATCAAAACCCCTTATGGTGAATCAATTACTATTCAAGGAGATACGCAGTATGGATTGCCTGATCAAGTATCTATGCTTAAAGCTTCTAAGTGTTTGAAGAAAGGTTGTATCATTTACATGTCACAGGTGACCGTAGACTTACCAAAACCCAAGATAGAAGAAATTCCTGTTATTTCAGAATACGCAGACATTTTCCCTGAAGAACTACCTAGTTTACCTCCCAACAGACAAGTGGAATTCAAAATTAATATTATACCAGGAGCAGCACCGGTCGCACGAGCTCTTTATCGTTTGGCACCGACCGAAATGAAGGAATTAAGAACCCAGCTAGATGAATTATTGGACAAAGGTTTTATTCAACCAAGCTCGTCACCTTGGGGAGCGCCCATTTTATTTGTAAAGAAGAAGGATGGTTCAATGCGTCTATGCATTGACTATCGTGAGCTGAACAAAGTTACAATCAAGAACCGCTATCCATTGCCCAGGATCGATGATCTGTTTGATCAGCTTCAAGGGGCAAGTTTCTTCTCAAAGATTGATTTAAGGTCGGGGTATCATCAATTGAAGGTCAGAACCAAAGATGTACACAAAACAGCGTTCAAAACAAGATATGGCCACTACGAGTTCTTAGTGATGCCTTTCGGGCTCACTAACGCACCTGCAGCATTCATGGATCTCATGAATCGAGTCTGCAAGCCGTATCTAGACAAGTTTGTCATTGTCTTTATCGATGACATACTTATTTATTCCAAGGATCAAGCTGATCACGAGAAGCATCTCCGATGCATCCTTAAACTTCTGCAACAAGAGAAGCTCTAAGCAAAATTTTCTAAATGTGAATTCTGGCTCTGAGAAGTCCAATTTCTTGGACATGTGGTAAGTGAGTGTGGCATCCAGGTGGATCCCGCTAAAATAGAAGCAATTATGAATTGGTAAGCACCTAAGACGCCCACTGAAATTCGCAGCTTCTTAGGTTTGGCAGGTTACTATAGGCGTTTCATAAAAAACTTTTCAAGGTTAACACGCCAAAATGTGAAGTTTGATTGGGGTCCCAAACAACAAGAATCTTTTGAGATTCTCAAGCAGAAATTGAGCAATGCTTCTGTGTTAACATTGCCAGAAGGAACAGAAGAATTGGTTGTATATTATGATGCATCGCACACCGATATGGGCTGTGTGCTTATGCAAAAAGGTAAGGTGATTGCCTATTGTCGCAACCCCCGTCCCCTAACAAACCCGGGAACGGGCGGCCGTGGCCAGTTTCGGTGGTATCTAGGTTTATCATTTTGGCAGCGAAAATTACATCAGGACCGTAGTTAGGAAATATTTTATCAGAGTAAAATACCACACTTTCATAATATTAAACATGTGGGAATAATCCCAAGTTTTAAGTACACACATTTTCATAGGGATAAACCCTATTTTATTTAATAAAAACATCTCTTTATTTTAGGTAACTTTATAGCCACTTTTCCAAGGCTTCAGTGCTGTCCAGCTGGCTTCTATTTGGCTTTCACATTTTGTTACCTGAAACGCGTTTAAAAACATTTTGTCAGTGGGAAATACTGGTGAGTGAATCTCAGTTTAATCAAGTTAAGTAAAACCATTGTACAGTATTGAGGGCGGTCGCGCAGTTATATTTGTTTCCATCTACTTTAATTACCACCCACGGTACTGTCAACCCGACTTGTGGTCATGTTACTCCTCGCAAGGTAGTAACAAATTTTGTATACAAAACCCCAACATACCGACGATAATTGTAGAATACAAATACTCAATAACTGTTTAATATATTATTAATTGTGTGAGGTTTTGTAAAAACAATTTGCAAAAAGGAGATTACTCACATTGCTGTCTTAGGGTTTCCTTTAAGGATTTCCTGGTGATTATCTATAATTTACACAAATGCACACGCGTTAGTATAATAACCCAATACTTACATTAGTAATACCCTCCCCGAGACGGCATTCCAACGACTACGTCGGGCAGAACCTCGATAGCCGTTACGGAACTCTGGATCAATCGGGCAGCGTATCTAATACGTAACCGGGGTTATGATACTTACAACGAGGCAGAACTTCGTTATTTTAGGGGGTATTTGCCCGAGTATAATGTATACTACGTAGAAATTTGAGAGAGAAATCGAGAGATGAACGAATTGAAACTGAGGCTGAGAACCTCAATTTATAGTGACCCTTCGACTCCCGTCGCGCCCCGCGTAAACTTCCTCCAGGGCCTACGAGGCCCGCGAGGCCAGCTAGGGTAGGCCCTAGCTTGGCTGACTCGCCACTAGGCTTGACACGAGTGGTGGCACGTGGCGGCTCAGGGGCTCGCCCTGACTCCAAGCTGTTGCGGCCCGCGTAGCTTTCGGTCAACACGTTCGCGGCCCGCGAGCGATGTTAAAACTTTGTTTTTATTTAATTTAAATAGAAATAAAGGTATTCGGGTCCTGTTTTCGCATACAGGGTGTATTTTAGGACATATTGGGACATTTTAAAATATATTAGGGTATCGAAAATATTTTTTAGGGTTGTTATATCCTCCCCACCTTGTTTTAGAGCTCGTCCTTGAGATCTACTGGAATAGGTGTGGATATTTCCTTTGCATTTCTGATTCAAGCTCCCATGTGTATTATGGTCCCCTTTTGGAGTCCCATTTCACTTTGATCAGAACTAATCTCTTGTGTTTGAGGTTCTTAACTTTCTTGTCTTCAATCTGTAGAGGTCTTTCTACAAATTTAAGTTGTTCATTTACCTCTATATCCTTAAGAAGTACCATCAGTGATTCATCAGCTAAGCATTTCTTGAGATTAGATACATGAAATACATCATGTATTCCTGTCATTTCCTCTGGCAGTTGTAGCTGATAGGTTACAGGTCCTATTCTTCTAATAATCTCAAAAGGTCCAACATACCTGGGGCTTAGCTTTCCCCTTTTGATGAATCTTACCACTCCTTTCCAAGGTGAGACTTTCAGTAACACTTTGTCTCCTACCTGAAATTCCAACGGCTTTCGCCTGTTATCAGCATAACTCTTTTGTCGATCACATGCTGCTTTCAGTCGTTCCTTGACTTGAACAATCTTGTCTCTCGTTTCTTTTACTATCTCTGGTCCAGAGAGTTGTTTTTCTCCAATTTCTGCCCAACAGACTGGCGTTCGGCACTTTCGTCCATAAAGTGCTTCGAAGGGTGCAGCATTGATACTTGTGTGATAACTGTTATTATAAGAAAATTCTATCAGTGGTAAGTGATCGTCCTAATTACCTCCGAAATTAATTACACAAGCTCTAAGCATGTCCTCCATTGTCTGAATTGTCCTTTCGCTTTGCCCATCCGTTTGAGGATGATAAGCGGTGCTTAAATTCAACTTGGTTCCCATTGTTTTTTTGAAAACTTGTCCCAAAATGAGAGGTAAAACGGCTATCCCTATCAGAAACAATTGATAAAGGAATTCCATGTAATGAAACTATTTCATTTACATATAGCTTAGCTAACTGTTCCATACTGAAGGTTTCATTCATTGGTAGGAAATGAGCTGACTTAGTTAGCCTGTCTACAATCACCCAAATTGTATCATTACCTTTCCTTGTTTTGGGTAATTTGGTAACAAAATCCATTGTTATCAATTCCCATTTCCATACGGGCATTTCTAACTGTTGCAATAAACCTGAAGGTTTCTGATGTTCAGCTTTAACTTGTGAAAAGGTTAGACACTTAGAAACATAAGCTGCTATGTCCTTTTTCATTCCTATCCACCAAAAATTATTTCTTAAATCCTGATACATCTTATCACTTCCAGGATGCATCGTATACTTAGACTTATGGGCTTCGTCTAGTATGCGATGGCGTAGGTTTCCTAATTTAGGTATCCACATTCTCTTCTTATGGAATCTCCAAATTCCATCTGTTCCTTGTTCTAATTACTTAATCATTCCTTTTAATTTTTCAGTATAATCCTTGATTACTGATTCTTGTGCTTTTCTAATATGTTCATTTAAATCTACCTGTAGATTTAATTTAAGAGAATGCACTCTTTTTGGCTTTTCATGATACTTTCAACTTAAAGCATCAGCCACTACATTGGTCTTTCCTGCATGATACTGGATATTACAATCATAATCACTAAGTATCTCCATCCAGCGTCTTTGTCTCATATTCAACTCCTTTTGCCCAAAAGCATATCTTAAACTCTTATGGTCGGTAAAAATGGTAAACTTACTACCGTAAAGGTAATGTCTCCAAATTTTAAGGGCACCAATTATGGCTCCTAATTCTAGATCATGGGTTGAATAGTTCTCCTCATGATTCTTAAGTTGTCTAGATGCATAAGCTATAACCTTTTGACGTTGCATCAATACACATCCATAACCTAACTTAGAAGCATCACAATAGACTACAAAGTCTTCAGTTCCTTCTGGTAACGCTAGTATGGGTGCATTGGTTAGTCTTTGCTTAAGAATTCTAAAAGTTTCTTCTTGTTTTGGTCCCCATCAATGTTTTTAAACACGGACCGGACCGGTCGGACCGGCAACCGCTGTCTTAGGCGGTCCGGTTAACGGTGTTGAACCTGTTTAGCATGTAGCCGGCCGGCCGAACAGGTGGCCGGCGGCCGGACCGGAAATTCGGTTAGAAAAGAGGTCGGGCCGGTTGAGCACTTTTCAAGTTTCTTACTTTGAATCGAAATTACTCCGGTTGACAGATTCACCATCGAACAGAAGCGAATATTTTCTTTCAAAATTGAAGTATATCAACTATAGAATGTTACATTTAAAGTCAAAAATGGAGGTTTTTGTTCAGAAACCTTATATTCTACAGAGAAGAATGAAAAGAAACAGAGTAAGAAGATAATGAGTGTTACGGCTGTTTCATCTATAAATTTTTTATATTAGGGTTATCTCATATTTACAATAAACCCCTTTCAAAAATAGAGCTTTCACACATTAATGCCTTAGCAATAATTGTTTATAAATTTTAACTTTGAAAGAAGAGTCAATTTACCAAAACGTAAAAAGTTTATGTAATATTTATAATATATACAAAATTGAACCTTTTTAAGATAAAAATGGAACAATTTCACACCATCCTTATTCTCTCTATATATATGTATATTTACATTATTTTTTATATCATCCGGTTCTTAAATCCGGTTCAACCGGTCTGACCGATCCGACCAGTGAACCAGTAAGACAGTCGGTTTGATGTTCGGTCTGGTTCTGAAAACATTGGTCCCCATTCAAACTTAACAGATTTACAGGTTAGCCTACTTAAGGGAATGGCTATTCTAGAAAAATCTTGAATAAATCTTCTATAATAACCGGCCAATCCTAAGAAACTTCTAACCTCGGTTGGTGACTCAGGGGTTTTCCATTTGGTAATCGCCTCGATCTTGGTGGGATCCACATGAATTCCTTCATGATTGACTAAATATCCAAGAAACAGTACCTGTTCTAACCAAAACTCGCACTTTGAAAACTCTGCATAAAGCTTTTCTTTTCTCAATAAACTTAGAAGTGCGTGCAAATGCTTTGCATGTTCCTCTTTACTCTTAGAGTAAATGAGGATACCACCTTCTGTCGCAACCCCCGTCCCATAACAAACCCGGGAACGGGTGGCCGCGGCCAGTTTCATTGGTATCTAGGTTTATCATTTTGGCAGCAGAAATTACATCAGGACCGTAGTTAGGAAATATTTTATCAGAGTAAAATACCACACTTTCATAATATTAAACATGTGAGAATAATCCCAAGTTTTAAGTACACACATTTTCATAGGGATAAACCCTATTTTATTTAATAAAAACATCTCTTTATTTTAGGTAACTTTATAGCCACTTTTCCAAGGCTTCAGTGCTGTCCAGCTGGCTTCTATTTGGCTTTCACATTTTGTTACCTAAAACGCGTTTAAAAACATTTTGTCAGTGGGAAATACTGGTGAGTGAATCTCAGTTTAATCAAGTTAAGTAAAACCATTGTACAGTATTGAGGGCGGTCGCGCAATTATATTTGTTTCCATCTACTTTAATTACCACCCACGGTACTGTCAACCCGACTTGTGGTCATGTTACTCCTCGCAAGGTAGTAACAAATTTTGTATACAAAACCCCAACATACCGACGATAATTGTAGAATACAAATACTCAATAACTGTTTAATATATTATTAATTGTGTGAGGTTTTGTAAAAACAATTTGCAAAAAGGAGATTACTCACATTGCTGTCTTAGGGTTTCCTTTAAGGATTTCCCGGTGATTATCTATAATTTACACAAATGCACACGCGTTAGTATAATAACCCAATATTTACATTAGTAATACCCTCCCCGAGACGGCATTCCAACGACTACGTCGGGCAGAACCTCGACAGCCGTTACGGAACCCTGGATCAATCGGGCAGCGTATCTAATACGTAACCGGGGTTATGATACTTACAATGAGGCAGAACTTCGTTATTTTAGGGGGTATTTGCCCGAGTATAATGTATACTACGTAGAAATTTGAGAGAGAAATCGAGAGATGAACGAATTGAAACTAAGGCTGAGAACCTCAATTTATAGTGACCCTTCGACTCCCGTCGCGCCCCGCGTAAACTTCCTCCAGGGCCTACGCGACCCGCGAGGCCAGCTAGGGTAGGCCCTAGCTTGGCTGACTCGCCACTAGGCTTGACACGAGTGGTGACACGTGGCGGCTCAGGGGCTCGCCCTGACTCCAAGCTGTCGCACCCGCGTAGCTTTTGGTCAACACATTCGCGGCCACCGAGCGATGTTAAAACTTTGTTTTTATTTAATTTAAATAGAAATAAAGGTATTCGGGTCATGTTTTCACTTACGGGGTGTATTTTAGGATGTATTAGGACATTTTAAAATATATTAGGGTGTCGAAAATATATTTAAGGGTTGATATACCTATGCATCACGTCAACTGAAAGTGCACGAAAAGAATTACACCACCCATGACTTGGAATTGGGTGGCGTTGTTTTTGCACTCAAGCTTTGGAGGCACTATCTATATGGAACCAGGTGTGTGATATACTCAGATCATAAAAGCCTCCAACACTTGTTTAACCAGAAAGATCTCAATATGAGGCAACGTCGTTGGATGGAAACATTGAACTATAATGACTGTGAAATTCGTTATCACTCGGGCAGGGCAAATGTGGTTGCTGACGCATTAAGAAGGAAAGAAAGGGTCAAACCTATTAGGATCAATGCTAAAAGCATTGAAATAAAGGACAGTTTAAATGAGAAGCTGTTGTCAGCACAAAAAGAAGCCGTAATGGAAGAAGCAGTTGATCAGTTGATATCTGGGAATGATGGAATCCTAAGATTGAATGGTCGAATCTAGGTTCCAATTTGTGGAGGACTTAGAGATGTAATCCTCCAAGAAGTATATAATTCTAAATATTCGGTTCATCCGGGCAGCGATAAAATGTACCAAGATTTGAATACAAATTACTGGTGGATGGGTTTGAAGAAATCCATAGCCACATATGTGGCTAAAGGTCTGACGTACGCACAGGTTAAACCGAGCATCAAAAGCCGTCAGGTTTACTAAAACAACCAGAACTTCCCACTTGGAAGTGGGAAATGGTAACTATGGATTTCATTGCCAAGTTACCAAAGACGAAACATGGCAATGATACAATATGGGATATAGTTGACAGACTGATAAAGTCAGCTCATTCGTACCCATCAAGGAGACGCACAGCTCCGATAAACTAGCCCAGCTGTATGTGGATGAGATTGTATCTCTCCATGGAGTGCCAGTATCTATTATATCTGATAGAGATACTAGATATACTTCTCACTTTTGGAAAAGTTTCCAACAATCTCTAGGCACTCCTTTGAATTTCAGTACTGCTTATCATCCTCAGACGGATGGGTAAAGTGAGCGTAAGATTCAAACACTGGAGGACATGCTCCGGGCTTGTGTTATTGACTTGGGTGGAAGTTGGGATGACCATCTTCCTTTAATTGAGTTTTCATACAACAACAGTTATCATTCGAGCATCCAAGCCACGCCTTTTATGGCCTTATATGGAAGAAAATGCAAAACGCCGGTTTGTTGGGCGGAAGTTGGGGAAGCCCAACTATCAGGACCTGAGATAGTCCTTGAGACGACGGATAAGATTGTTCAAATCCGTGATCATCTAAAAGCTGCCAGGGATAGGCAGAAGAGCTACGCAGATATGAGGCGCAAACCTCTAAAATTCGAGGTAGGTGATAAAGTATTACTCAAGGTGTCACCCTGGAAAGGAGTAATGTGATTTGGTAAAAATGGCAAGCTAAGCCCAAGATATATTGGACCATTCGAGATCATCGAATGTGTCGGGAGCGTAGCCTATAAGCTGAATCTACCTGAAGAATTAAGCGGAATACACAATGTGTTCCATATCTGCAATTTAAAGAAATGTCTAGCTGACGAGTCGCTAGCAATGTCTCATAAAGACGTGCAGATTGACGAAAGTTTGAAGTTTGTTGAAAAACCTTTATCGATCGAGGATCGATAGGTTAAAAAGCTTCGAAGGAAACATGTGCCAATTGTAAAAGTGAAATGGGATGCCCGTAGAGGCCCAGAATATACGTGGGAAGTTGAATCCACGATGCGACAAAAGTACCCTCAATTGTTTCAGTAAATCTCGAGGTCAAGATTTCTTTTAAGGGGGTGAGGATGTAACACCTCGCAAAATCATGTCCAATAAAGTGAAGACACGCGTCATAAACCCTAAACACGTGGCAATTCGAATTTTAGGGGCGAAAATTTACAAACAGTGAAACTTATAAGATGAAGGGGTTAAATGGGTCAACATGTTAATTCCTACCTCTGAGTGACCTTTTAACGATCCCGGAGTTTCGTAATGTCCAATTATATATCCAAGAATGCTAAATGATAAATATATATGGTTTCGGTATTATTAATTAAAAGTTGTGCAGAATTCAAGAAAGAGGGATTAAAAGCACCAACAGGAGAAACTAGTACCTTCCGGGTGATCTCGTAACCTTTCAGAAGCCTAACAATGTTTGTATAAGTCCTTAGATACTTAAAAATCAAGTTTGGGGGTTAAAAGTGCTAAAAATGAAAGATATTTGGAGTTCATAAGGACCATGGACTGAAAATGCAATTATTGAAACTTTTGAGACCAGAACAGGGAGTGTCACGGGGCGCGAAGGCACCCCCTTAACTCTTACGCGGGCCGCGAGAGAGGTGCCAGCTACCAAAAAAACGGACAGCTGCATGTTGCAGGCCTGTCCACCGCCTTTGCATGCAAAAACTCGATACCAGGGACTGTGTTGATGGTTTTTACTGACATAATAACACCTGTGATCATCTGGTAACTTTTTATAACAGCTGGAATGATCTCCAAGACCCTAAATGCTCTATAAATAGGTGCATTGTTTGCACACTTGAACTTGCACTTTCAAATTTTCATTCATCACTTCTTCTCTGGAGCTTCCTGGATCTAAAGGAGCCTCCTCTAAGTTCAAATTTCGTGCTAAGACATTGTGTAAGTGTTCTTAGCCTCAGTAGTTCGGTTTTTACGTATTTAAAGACCGAAAGTCAAAGTTGTCATAAATACGCTTTGACCTTTAGTTTAAACTTTATCGGTCCAGCCATTATTCAAAACGAAAGTGCCTACGTGATTTTAATTAGTTAGGTGATAACCCCTAAAAAGGGCACCTCCTAATTACCACGTTTACTTAGTTAATTGTCGGGTCAAAGAATTAATATAAAAAGTCAAACGGGTCAGTTTTCTTATAAAATTCATATCTGATAATGTAGAAACTATAAAACATGTTTTGTCACTTTAATAACTTGGTAAATATTATTAGAACATGTCTAGACATGTTCAAACCGACAATTCTGAGTTTAGGCTCGGTTCGTAACCAAAAGTCGCAAAAGTTGACTTTTGCTTTGACTTTAAGTTCTAACCCAAACTAGCTTAGTTTATTTATGCATTAAAGTTCCTTCGTGACCATATTAGATGTTAGTATAACCCTCTGATGTTATACTACATGGTCCCTTAGTAATTTGAGTTTATTGCTTGTTTCCGTTGTTATGCTTAAACTTTGACCATAATGCCCCTATGATCTAAAAACAAGATTTTAAAATATGTAAGCATGTAAATAACTTAGTTACTGATATATAAACATGTCTAATATAAATGGACATTATTTTCTGGTCTCCAAACGAATTTATGCGAGATATCGTAAAATTGAACTTTTTATTAATTAAATTACGCTTTTGTGCATAAATCATGTTTAAACCTAAATGTTGGAACCAAACTCATTACCTAATGTTATGATATTATTTTTAGGGATTTTTGGAATGTTGGGTTAGATTAGATACTGACCATATCATTGAGTTCTCGTATAAGTGATATAATTGACAATAATGCCCCTTTTGCTAATAAATGGTGATTTGCATATAATTAACATGCCAAACCTTTTCCTTCTAACTTAATATGTAAAATAAAATATTTTAACCATTTAAGGCTAGTCAAAATCTCAGAATCACATAAACATCGCAAATATCGTCAATTATCGATTTTTACGCTAATTAGGTGCATAGTATGGTTTAAAACCATATTTAACACCTAAGACTTGTTACCTACTGAATTTAAAAATAAATTTTAATATTTTTACAGTAGGTATAAGTCATGAACTCAGAATTCCAATTTTGCCCCTAAAAGCATATGTGAAATGACCAAAATGCCCCTACGGTGCATAATTTGGCCATAAATGGTAAACCACACATATGTATGATATCTTATTGATTTAACATCATAAAATAAATGTTTTTACAGAATGTTATAGACCAGAACATCAGTTTATTTTAAAACCCCTTTTTATAAATCTTAAATTGACCAAAATACCCTTACAGGACTTAATTTGGTTTTTAAATCTTTTTGGGCATAATTGTTGATATCCTACTGATATCACAACATATTTTAAGCATAATAACTTATGGAACTTGTATATGACTCATCCGGTTACCCGTTTATGCTTATACGCGTACGGTGCGTTTTATGTGACTAATTTGCATAAACTAGCCGAAACTGGTCAAATCTTATCATTTAAACTTCAAATTCCAGAATGTATTTAGTTTACCCATATAACACAAGTCTCCATGCTTGTCGGGTCTAAATTACATTCCAATCCGGTCATCGCTTAATCTTGCGTCTTGTACCGTAAACCTTTTCCTTAAACTAACCGGTCTAAGTTTACTACTTACATAAGACCCGTTAATAATCTCATAGGTTAATATAACCTTCGTTCCAGATTAGGAGCCAGGTAAAAGCTACTTGCACTTGTTTGAGTAGATTATACAGCTGAGTATACAAAACTTGCATTTTAAAGCTCAGGTAAATACTTTTAACTTATTTTCCCTTATACGGGCTTGGGATACGGTAAAATATTACCGCTTGGTCGGGTGTAAAAATCATTTAATCGAATATGGTTAGATGGCATAATCCCGCTTTAATCAGTGTTGCTAGATAACATTAACCATTGGGGGTTAACGACCGTGTCCTGGATATACTCGGCTCCTTTAAAATTGTAAATGGCCACGACTTAAGCACGGGGTGTAGGCATACACCTGACAGTTGCGTATGTAAAAGATATACCCACTTGTTGAGGATAACTTGCCGTGGGATTATATTAGTGGTGTGTCAATTAATCTTGTCCGGCTTTTATCCCGGCCCTAAATGTATGACAAACATGTGAATTTGATACAAGATTATCGTTATGTAATTGTCCCAAGTTATAAAAGAATATTTGTGTCTTGTGCATTTAAATCAATTTTTCATAAATGTTTCCAAATGAGTCAGTTAATTGTATTTACCAGTGTAAACTGACGTATTTTCAAAAAGGCTAAGTGGCAGGTACTATACGTAATTGGCTGGGAGCTCCTGGGCGTAAATAGTGAATCTTGCAAGTTTGTATGCCTTAAGTGTGTTGAACAATATCTTGTATTATATTTTAGATCCGCCTGTGGATCCTATCTTACAACCGTCTGTATAATATTTTATTCGTACTTTACATTTCGGTTTGTAATAGTAATTTTCTACCAAGACTTCCGCAGTGCAATAAACTATGTATATTTGACCGTGATGATATCAACTACGTCACGATACTCCCTGTCGGGCCCACCGGTAATATGTGGAAATATCGGGGTGTGACAGGTTGGTATCAGAGCCAACATTGAGTGAATTAAACACTAGCCTTTTGTGTTTAATCTCAATGACACAGTAGCACAATCCTTGACTTCCGAGTCTTGGCAAATGACCTAGGATTAATCCTAATCTTATTGGTTTATATTTTTGTTTGTTTCCTTGTTTTGACGGGAATACTATTTGATCATGCCGCCACGAGTAAGAGGGAGAGCAGGAAAAGGCAAAGCCCCAATGAGGGGAAGAAACTACCACGAAGGAGGGCCTTCGCACAGGCGAACACCCTCTGCATCTTTCAGCTCCAACCCACATGAGGATTGGAGAAACTATCTTGAACCAGCGAGGCGTTCTGTCTCGCTCAGCTCTTCGCCCTCATACCACAACGCATCTGGACCATAACAAGAAGACGAGCCTCAGGACTTGCATCACTCGTACCTTCCCTTACAACATTCTGGGTACAACCCGTATGAGCCTCAAGCTTACTCGGGTTATAGCTACCTTGCACCTGCTGTCGGCCCATACGTTGAGGCAACAAACTTTAATGCTCTCTACCCCTCACCCTTTCCACCCGCGTACCCAACTGGGTACCCTGTTTATGGGTATCAATACCCACCACCTCCACAACCTCAGCAACAGCAGCCGCCGCAACCTCCACTTCAACAACCGCAGCAACATGAAATTCTTCAAAGGTTGCATGAGGTGGAACAAAGGGTGGAAGAGAGGGATAGAACTCACAAAAGTTTTCTTAAGGGTTTGGCAAACCTCATCAAGGGGAAAAAGAAGAAAGACCATTGAAAGACCCATATTTATTGTTTTGTAATTTCCATTTTAATTTAGTCCCTGCGTGGACTTGTTTTCTTATTTAGTCCATGTGTGGACAAGTTTACTTGTTTAGAGCCCCGTTTAGGGCAATTATTGTAATTCTTAGGAGTATTTATGAGACGTTTCCTTTTTGAAATTACATTGTCATTATACATATGTATATACAATATATCATTAACTAAACTATCATTTCAATTTATAATTGATCTGCCATTAAATCTCAAAAGATAATCTTAAAGGTATAACTGAGCCTATATGTCATCATAGACATGGCCGTGATGGTAAAGTCTTTTTAAGATAATAAATCCTTGTTAACACCTAAGAACGTGTTAGCACTCTTGACAAAAGTGGTTCGAGAAATCACACTAGTTATCTTTATTCTTCCCATTTCCGTATTTAGCCAAATGATCTAGTAAATCAGGGCTGATATCACCTTATTAAAACATCCATTAGTGATGTCACTATTTCGCCTTCGGGATGAACTACTCCAGAATGTATTTAGTTTTTAAATCTTTTTGGGCATAATTGTTGATATCCTACTGATATCACAACATATTTAAGCATAATAACATATAGTTTTAAAAAGAATATATATAAAAAATTTAAATATATGAAAATGAATTAATGTCATTTGAATCAACACCAATCAATTTATGTAACTTGACAAAATTAGGCAATTAATGTCATTTGCATTTAATAATAGATAAGAAACAAAAAGAAAAGAGTTAATTACTATTTTCGTCCCTGTGGTTTGTCAAAAATCACTATTTCGGTCCATTAGTGTAAAAATTGCGATTTCAGTCCTTGTGGTTTCACTTTCGTAACCATTTCAGTCCACCTCCGTTAACCCCATCCATAAATTCTGTTAAGTACACGTGAATTGATCATAATGCCCTTATTAATAAAAAACAAAAAGATATCTAAATGAGTTAATTATTGTTTTCATCCATGTGGTTTGTAACAAATCACTATTTCAGTCCCTGTGGTTTCACTTTCGTAACCATTTCAGTCCAGTCTCCTAACACCGTCTATTTTACCGTTAAGTTTTTAATGAAATACCTAAATGACTCCTATGTTAATTAAATAAAAAACCATATAAATTTAAAATATTGTATTCTAGGACCCACTTGTTAAAACACAACCCCACGATACCCCACCCTACTCCATCCCTGCTCTCATTTATGGCAAAAGTTTCCGGTAATCTTCTCCGGCATCACAACCCCACCCTCTTAATGTCCGGCGACCCATTACCCCACCCTAATTAATATCTTCCTAGCAGCATCAATTAACATAATAACTTTGAAAAATAATACTCACCTGGACATTTTCTCATTCTAAAATCCAAGAACCATATATGTAAAATTAGTGCCAGACTTCTACTTCTACTTCTACTTCTACTTCTACTGAAGACATGGTGGGTCGAACCCTACAATCCAATTTAAGTCCATATGTCATACAACAATAAAATCATATAAATCCAATAATAAAATCATATAAGTCTATATTTAATTAACACAAGGGTAATTTAGGTATTTCATTAAAAACTTAACGATAAAATAGACGGTGTTAGGAGACTGGAGTGAAATGGTTACGAAAGTGAAACCACAGGGACTGAAATCGCAATTTTTAAACTAATGGACTGAAATAGTGATTTTTTACAAACCACAGGGACGAAAATAGTAATTAACTCAAAAGAAAAACAAAACTGAGGACGTCAGGATTAGAACCCGTGTCTTCTTATTAAAGTGACTTTCAAACTACCAAACTAATTGCTTCAGGATGGTATTTTTCCAATTCATTACGTATATATTCTAACTTTACAGTGTAATACTAATAAAAAAACAAAAAATTTTGGGCCCCCGATGGGTTTGGGTCCTGAGCCGTCGCCCATCCCGTACACCCTTCGGGCCGGCCCTGCGATTTACATAGTAGTCTTCGATCTTCAGTCTAAATGCACAATATCTCATGATCGTTACAATATTGCAATATAGTCCTTAGAGTTATCCACAGGTTTACCTGAAGAAACAAATAACCACAACACGTTATATCAATGCTGCAACTTAAATTGAATTAGTGCTTTCAACAAATCTCAAAACGCTAAGCACGTATATTATGAAGTTTATAGTCTTGTCCATTTTCTTCTGCTCAGCTATATACTTGGTTAAGTAGAGTAGTCTGAGACTCGACATTCAGAATTAGGTAGATGAGTGGATGAGTCGGGTAATGGGTCAGACTCGCTAGGCTGGGTTGACTCGCATGTGCTTATTTGTCCCTTTTTTAAAGTTTAATATAATAAATCTTTAAATAGAATAATTTAGGAGGTTGGATGCATTGTGTAGTCTCAGTTAATTTTAATTTTCATGTTCTTCATCATTTTAAGCCATTATGTCAATAATTCCGTAGGTTCAGAAAATTATTTTAGTTAACCGGACCTTCTTAAATTGTTTGGTTTTAGGAACAAAAAAAATAATATATGTGCCAAAAATAAGAACAATATTTCTTATTCACGTAACAGAACTTGAAGTATTATTTCTGCATCTCGCTGACCAAATCCGCCAACATTATAAATTTTATAAAACAAGGTGCTACTAAATGTACCCCCTCCTCTCACATACTTACGGGTGAGGCTCGCTGTTTTTTTCTCTCTCACAAGGGGGGGGGGGGGGTAATAACTAGTAAGAAGGGTTACATTTAGATAAGCCTTATTGCTAAAGCTTAGTGACCTAAGCAAAAGCTGCTCCTTGAACCGTGTTTCCTAGCCATTCTTTTCATCTATGATTCTTGCGATACGTCAACTGTTAGTCTTCTACAAATTCAGAGTTTGTGCCCAAAGACTAACAATATGAATTAACTAGAATAGCCTAAAAATTACACTTTGTGATACATAAGATGTTTAGTGTTTTAGGCAGGCAACCAATACTATAGTCAAGTTCAAAAATGTCTCAAGTCTCACATGTTAAGTAGTGATTTTAAATTTATTGGTTTGAATGTGCACTTTTTTAGTAGCCTGATCATCATACTTTCAGAAGATAACTTTCTTTTTTTTCCTTTAAGAGCATGTGTGACAAGTGGTAAGGCCGGGATTATGTGACAAGTGGCGAAATATGTAAGAAAAAGGGGTTATATATGTGTGTGAGAGAAAGAAACAAAAGTTCACGGCACTATGCATATCACGCCATGGTCCATAACCCCCCCCCCCCCACACACACACACACACCGAGTGGGGCGGTGTTCCGGGGCGCCATAGGGCGCCATATGAGCTGCGGCTATGGATGGCCTAAGATGTTACCTTAAATCTATCGTTTCAATTTATTCCTAGGTTTTTTTATTCATGCTAAAAAGACTAATTGTATAGTTTATTCTTTCTATATTCTTTTCACAAAAATAGTAAACTGCTTTCTAACAGCAACACAAGCAATAAAAATATAATTGTATAATCAATAAATCGTAACAAAAATGTGCTGGCTCATTTAGCACTGGGAACTACCCCTTGTACAATATATTAAAAACTGTTAGACCAAGACCTTTGGTTCACATGTCTAAAAAACTATTATTACCACCACGAAATCCATGGGTAATCTTTTGGGCCAATTCCTTTTTCCTGTTTTCTTCTCTCGTGCGCACCAGTCCGTCAGTCAAGGTGTTGGCCAGTTCGACCGCATCGTCAATTGTGCGGGGTCTCGCAGCTTTGACTATATCACGAATCTTGCTAATTAGCCCCCAAATGTAGCGAGAAATAAGCACCGGTTCTGGCGAAGCCAGAGTTGGTACAATTCTAGCATACTCGAAGAATTTCGAAGTATACCCTCGACAGTCAACGTCCACCATCCGGTGGTTCAGGAACTTGTTTGTCATTTGTTCCTTTTCATAGGCGGGACAAAATTTTCTTTCCACCAATTCCTTAAATTTCTCCCAACTCATGGCATAAGCCACGTCACTTCCCTTTGCCTGCAGCACCGTGTTCCACCATTCCAACGCCTCTTCTTTGAAAAGGTGGGATGCATACATCACCCTGTCTTCTTCTGCACATTTACTTATTTTAATTACTGCTTCGGTCTTTTCTAACCAACGCAGTGCGGCAGTCGCCCCTTCATTGCCTGCAAATTCAAATGGCTTACAGGCAAGAAATTCTTTATAAGTGCAACCAGGTGTTGCAACTTTCATTTTCTTAAGTATTGGGGCTTGAACCACATTATTGTCATTATTGCCGCCTCCATTTATACTGTTACTGAAATTATCGTCACCAGTGCGTTTACTATGGTTGGCTTGGGATGGTTCAGCAGGATTCTTAACGGCAGCAACAATTGCCGGGATAGCATTGGCTATTCCCTGAGCAACGATATTTTCTATATCTTGCCTATTAAGAAAATGGTCTTCATTATTGGGTTCAGATTGATTAACTTCATTTGCCGGTTGATTTTCTGCGTTTTCCATCTGAATCATTAACAATATATAAATTATTGTCACAAAATGGATGGCAATTAAACACAATAAGGCAATCACAACACAAAACACGTATAGCCAAAATCGTCGACCTTGCGACATTTATATTTATATAATATTTATGCATCAATACACACCAGATATTTACAGATGTTTTATTTTAATAGTGTTATACAATATTATATTATTATTATTATATATATATTTAATTTTTTCCACATATTATTATTATACAAACATTCAGCCACAGTTAGCTGGCCTTTCAGAAACGACGCTCCCTCTCGTCGTACTTCCACGTAATGTTTACCCCCACTTCTCGGATCCGGTTTCCCGCATCCACCAGTTCCTCGCCGTAGCGGCGTAATTCAGCAACGTTCTCCGAGCTCATAGGTGGGAATGGTGCAGGTTCAGGATCAAACTGGGGAAAGTAAACATTTGGGTTATTCATGAAATTCTGAAAATGCCAGTCGCTCGTCCACCATTCTTCCAACTGTCCTGTAAAAGGTTGAGGGTTGACAACAAGGTCCGGAATAGCAGGTTCCAAATTAATTGGAAGTTCTGATTCGGCGGGGAAATTGAAAAGGGTTTCGTCAGCTGGTCTGATGAGGTCACAGTTTGCAAGTTTTCTATCCAATTCTTCCCAAGGTGGCAACTCTTGGGCTTGACCAGAGCTCTCCCCTACTTCCTTTCCTTT
>JARYGA010004496.1:0-16051 GCA_030545235.1 Helianthus tuberosus | reverse complement strand
GGTCTTGCCGTATGGCAACAAGTATCCACTTTCTACAATGGGTTGTTGCCACACACAAGACAAACACTTGATTCTAGCTCCGTGGGACTTTAAGGTAATCGTCGCCCAAATGAAATATATAATCAAATTGAGGAAATTGCTCAAACCAATTTTCAATGGCACACTCCCCGAGGCAATAAATCTATTGCCCCGGGCGCCCATAAGGTTGATGAAAGCACTTCTTTACAAGCCCAAATCGAGGTCCTTTCTTCAAAAATCAAAAAGTTAGAAATGACAAAAACGGTCTCGGTTATGGCTTGTGAAGGGTGTGGTGGGCCACATGAAAATTGGAGTTGTATGAAAGAATTAGATGATCAAACGGAAACGGTAAACTACATTGATAACAGACCTAGGCCGTCGGGTCCTCCAACGGGTACCTACAACCAAGGATGGCGTAACCACCCAAACCTTGGTTGGAGAGATCCCGGCAATAGTAGTAACCAACAAAACCAACGAACTAACTTTCAATAACCATAAAATTTTTCTCAACAACAAGGTGGACGAGAAAGGCTTGAAGATACTGTATCTCGCCTCATCTCCGACACCGAAAAGAAAAACTCGGATCGATTTCAGCAATTGGAATCGAATTTTAGAAATCAACAAGCTAGCATTCAAAACATTGAAAAACAATTAAATCAAATAGCTCAAAATTTCTCCGAGAGGCCACAAGGCGCGTTACCGAGTAATACCGAGACCAACCCAAAGGCGCAAGTACATCTCATAACATTGAGAAACCGTACCGTGGGTCCCGAAGAGGCTCCAATCCCACAAACTGAAAGAAGCCAATCTAGCCAAACCACAACTCCACCCGCGCCCCAACAAGAAAAGGCTTCTCCACCAGTTCAAGAGCCTACTAAGACTCCTCCTGTTCCATACCCCGGTCGGTTAATTCGTCAAAAGACCGATGAGCAATTCACAAGGTTTGAAAATTTACTAAAAGAATTGCATGTTAATATTCCATTTATCGAAGTCCTAACTCAAATGCCTAAATATTCAAAATTTATGAGGGACTTCCTCACTCATAAAAGGAAAATTGAATCATTGCAATTAGTTAACTTAGGTGAAGAATGCTCAGCCTTACTACTCAACAAACTCCCGCAAAAGAAGCTTGACCTTGGAAGCTTCACAATTCCTTGCTCGATTGGGAAATCCCCCATTTGTAATGCACTAGCCGATCTCGCGGCAAGCATCAACCTCATGCCCTCATCAATGTTCAATCGACTCGGCTTAGGAAAAACAAGTCCTACAAAAATAAGCATACAACTCGCCGATAGATCCGTCAAATATCCACAAGGTGTCGCTGAAAATCTATTGGTCAAGGTCGGCGAATTTGTCTTTTCGGCCGACTTTGTCATACTAGATATGGAGGAAGATACCGAAGTACCACTCATCCTAGGAAGGCCATTCCTAGCTACGGCCCAAGAAGTGGTAGATATGAATGATGGAATACTAACATTGAGGGTTGGGGACGAGGAAGTAAAGTTTGGAGTCGGAAAAAGAGTAATTTTTATGTGGCGCACCACAGAGGCATTCCGCGGAACTATCCTTAGTTTAGTTTAGATTAATTTTTATGTTTTCTGGTTTAGTTTTAATTTTCAGGAATAAAACACACTCGGGATGGTGAAGGATAACAAGGGAAACTTGGACCAGCACCCCATGCACGAAAACAGGGCCATCCGACAAATTTTCTTCATTACAGCAGGTTCAGCACGGGCCGTGCCCGCCCAACACGGCCCCGTGCTGCACAGTCTGCAGAAAATACCCAGTTCAGGTAAACTGGACACGGGCCGTGTTCACCCAACACGCCCCCGTGTCCAGGCTTCTGTTTCTTTTGTTCAACCTTTTGTTACTGGCACCTGAACACGGGGCCGTGCCCGGACACCACGTGGCCGTGTCCAGACGCCCAGTAACATACAATTTTGCTTTTCACACCTTTTACACATTCAATCAACCTAAAAACTTATTTTTGGGACACATTGAGGACAATGTGTAATTTAAGTGTGGGGGGGATGCTAAAACTTTGAATCTTGCAAGTCCTAATTACAAGCCTTACACAAAACTCTATTGGAACCGCTAATCACCCCAAATTTTTTTCAAAAATTTTCATTTTTTTTACTTGTCTAGGTTTAACTTGGGAATTTCAAATTCTAAAAAGGTTATATTTTTACAAATTTACAACCGAAAGCGTCGTGATAAAAAGAACCAACATAAGAAAATTATGAAAAGGCATGACAAGCTTAGTTAAAATTTAATTATATATACTTGATCACATAAAAACCCATTCCCACAAAAGTGAGTTTTGAGCCTTTATTGAGCATACAAATACATATCTTTAAACTAAATGCTCATTTTTCGTTTCTTGTGTGAATAGCCGCTTGGTTCTTACAACTCTAGAACTTGCCACGACGATACATTCCCGGTCCTTACCAACTTAAACCCGAGTAAGTAAATGATGGAGGCATTAGGACTAGCCCTTTTTATTTCTAAACCATTATTTTTTTTACCACCTACCCAAAATCCCCCTAGTTAACCCCTTTGAGCCTAAACCTTTTCATTTCTTAACCCAAACCAAACACCCTTTCACCCACCAAAACCTTTTTTATTTTTAACCCTTTGTTTTAGTAACAAGCTCGGTTTTTCGTATGATTTTCAAAAAAAAAAAATGTTGATGATGAAGCAAAAGAAATAAACAAGCAAGTTCATCAAAAATAACTTTGTTTGAATTATGGCTTCATCAAAATAAAAAAATGCAAAAATAAAAAGTCTTACGAAAACCGACGCTTTTTACGCTTTTCGCCCTTTTCCTACTAACCACTAACCCAACCATCTACCTTTAACCCAAGCCTAACCCTTCACCAAAAAGTCCTCTTGATATTTACAAATGTATATAGTTAAAAAGGAGGAGGATTGATTGCTTGGCAAGCCTATGGTAGGAGTAAGTTCCATGCCGCTCTCGAGTGATTCACTAAAATACATCTTCGGCCGAGTGTTGAGTGATCCCCCGTGAGGTATGTGAACTTGTATATAAATAGAATTTTAAAAAAAGGCATGTTATATCCTAATAAGTAATTTATCTTATGTAATGTTTTAAATAAATCATGACGAATATGATTGAAAATAAATAAAAATAAACTTAATAAAGAATCTTGGAAATCCCGACACTCTATGACAAGCCCAAAAACCTTCTCTTCTACCCATTCCATTTGGGAGTGTAAAGCCACATTATAAAGAGTTTTGCTTGAGGACAAGCAAAGATTCAAGTGTGGGGGTATTTGATGTGTGCAAAATGCAATATATAAATTACATCAATTGTGGCATAAAACTAACCCTTTTTTAGTACTAATGTTGGAAAAAGTGTGCTTTTGTCTTCCTTTTGTATTTTCAGGATTAAATGAGCTCAAATTAACAAAAGAAGCAAAAAGGCAGCTAAATCTAACTTAAATACAAGAAAAGGAACAAACGTGGCATGCCCGACCTCCCCGAAAGCATCTTCCAAAGCAAAACAAGAGAACAGAAGGCTGAACATGCCCCGTGCTCAGTGAACACGGGGGCGTGCCCAAGTGTCAGCATAAAAGACAAAGCTGTAGAAGCTTCCATCACCCACCAAGGGGCCGTGCTCAGCGGACACGGGGCCGTGGTCAACTATAAGATTCGCAGAATCCAAACAAATCTTGATAGTACAGATATGCTTCTGCACACGGGGTCGTGCCTAGTGGACACGGGGCCGTGGTCAACTAATGCAGACAAGAGCAATTAATGAAGAAAGAGAAGGAGGATGGACACGGGGCCGTGCCCGAGCTAGTGTTCAGGCTATAAATAGGGGTGCTTGGCTCATTTGCAAACCATCCCTTGGCACACCACCTCTCTCACACTTCACCCACCACCCACCACCATCACAACACCATCATCCACCACCATCATCCATTGTCCATCATAGAGTGTGTGAGTCATCTCGGGATCCAAGATTGATCGTAAGAGTTCTTGACAATCAAAGGCCATGTTTGCCTAAGTCTCTTACATCACTTGGTGAAGACAAATGTCTAGTGTAATACTTTTTATTTTTAATCTTTTCGCACTTTTTACTTGGTTATGTATTAATGACTTTAATAACTAGTTTCTAATGTTGAAGGTGATTCTTTCTTATCGTTTGTCCGTGGTATCTTGGCATTATTTTACTGTCTATATAAAATAAAAGATTTTCACCAATCATATCTCCACGGTCTATATGGAGGTATGTTGGCTACCTGGTCGGGGGTTAAGGGAACGGTTTGGTAAGAGTCTTGCCTTGTTCAGTGTATAGATCCTGCAAGGACCTGGGTCAAATTTAGTGTCACACCCCGACCACGTAGAACAACAAAACATGGCGGAAAACGTCGGGGAGTGTTGTAACAGAATCATTGTTTCATAACACATGGAAATTGAAATATTGTTTTATTGATTAAAGTAGTTACAATGTCCTGACAATCGAAGAAACATAACATAAATAACTAGTCTTGCATCTTTTATTGTCGCTAAGGCCCAAGTCCGCCTAAGTGTATCTTGATAAATCCTATGCATCATATCCTGAAACACATGTGAAAATAGGTACGTCAGCATAAAAATGCATGTGAGATACATAGGTTTTGTGAAAATAGAATTCATGACTTATGTTTAAGAAAATGTTTAGTCATGAACCTTGTAATTTGCTTTGTCTTGTAAATCATTTGAAAAGTGATAAATAAACCAAATGATATATATGTATAAAAGAATAACACATGGTTAAGTGGATAACCATGTGAAATGAGTTTGTATAAATTAAGTTGTTTGTAAAACAATGTATTGTGAAAAGTATGTTATTTGTATAAAATGTTATATGTCCAAATTTAAATGATTCAAATAACGCTACAATATGTAATACCATACAATCACTTATATATAGGAAGTACCAGCGGCGTATCCACCATGCTTGTATCATATTACACACGCCTCGTTACTTAAATCACTTACTCAAACCAAACCAACAATGTAAGATGTCTATGTTTAAACCAATTGCCAAACGTATTGAATAATATGTCAAAATGTTTATGTAAAGATGTAAGTCATGTAATGTATAACCAATGTCAATAATGTTTATGTGTCAAATGTAAATCATGTAATGTGTAACCAAAATGATATGTATGGCTAGTGAAAAATATCAACTAAACCATATGCACAAAAACAAAGTATTGAAGTAAAACATGGTTTAAATTAAAGCTATGTTTTGTGGAACAAATGCATGCTATACTGATATAAATATCTATGCGGTATTGTGAGGATACATGCATCCAAGCCTTGAGACTGTGGCGATAAACCCTTAAACAATTTAAAGGTTTATCTAAGTTATGTGTATCGAATTCGGTCATTCCTTCCAATCCAAACAAACCTAGGATTTCAGGAACGGGAGTTGTCAATTCCTATGGTACCACTACCTACTAACGAACGGCGTGATCGGTGTTAATGAATGTATATTGATCCATTAAAACAATCTAAATATCATATCAAAATGTAAGCATGTGATGAAAACAACTGTACTAAGTATGCAACAAATGGACATACATAGCATGTGAACTGTACTAAGTATGCAACAAATAGACATACATAGCATGTGACGTGAAACAATTGTACTAAGTATGCAACAATAGACATACATAGCATGTGACGTGAAACAACTGTACTAAGTATGCAATAATAGACATACATAGCATGTGACGTGAAACAACTGTACTAAGTATGCAACAATAGACATACATAGCATGTGACGTGAAACAACTGTACTAAGTATGCAAAAATAGACATACATAGCATGTGACGTGAAACAACTGTACTAAATATGCACACAATGGGCATACATAGCATGAAATGTAATGTAAAACAATGTACTATTAATGTACTAATGAACATAGCAAGTATATGATGTGAAAACATGGAAAGCATGAAAGTAACAAGTAGGCACATGTGTTTCACCCCAAAACAGTTTGGAAAACAGTAAAAGAGGGGTCTATGTACTCACTTGAGATTTCTTAGTAGTCCTTGAGTAACAACCAAACAATGCTAGAGATCTCGGAATCAAACGGCACCTAATATAGGTAACTATGTTAATAAACCGGACCTATATCGGAAGATCGGATAGAATGAGGGCTCGTAAACCAAATGAGTATGGGAACTCATGTAGTATGGTTTAACAAAGCCTACATACTAAATGAAACCTAACCTAAGTGCTTACGACCCATTACGACCCGTTTAGGTAGCTTATGCTACTTTAACGCGCCGTTCGCGTGAAACGCGTTCGCCTAACTAGTCCTATGACAAGTATTATATGCCTAAAATGTTTAATTATGTTACATAATCAGTTAAGTGATGAAAGTTTAGGTTACATATGCTTAATTACCAATTACTCATGAAAAGGGTATTCTGGTAATTTACCTAAGGCATATAAACTACCTATCATACAACTACTCAAACGATGTGACCATAGGGTATAACCTCGAAAGGTTATTCCCTATATACTATGGTCCTAAAGTATTTGGTCGGATCCTAATGATCGACCAAAATGGGTCGGGTTCGAAGGTATAAGCGATTGTTTAGATCCCTTACCTTACGACCCTATATAAGCACTAAACTAAAAAGCGACGAGCTAAACATGCTAGAACATGTTTAGAAAATAGGTTTTGATATCAAAACAAACGGTTTTGATATCCTAGAGTAGTTTGGTTACAAAATACGCGTAAAGGCGTATTTTGACCCAACTACGACTCGTCACTGAGTCTAGATAACGTGGTAATCAGTAGGTATAGCCACTAGGGACTATAACCATCGTGATTACGATCACGTTATGAAGTTCAAACGAACTTCGCGTTGACCATTGACTGGTCAACGCCGAAAGTCAAACATAGTTTGACTTTCGGACTCGAAAAGCAATAAAAGAACGAAGGAACACTTACAAAGGGTCCCCGCAAGCAAATCGTGATCGAATAGCTCAGGTATGAAGCCAAGGCCTCAACTTAGAGCATTTAGATCAGATTTGGTGGGTTTTGAATGGAAGGGGGGTTGGGTATTTATAGTGTTTCTCAAACCGTTAGGATCGTTTCTTGGAAACTGTGCTTTGATCTTGGCCATACACTTCAAGATAGTGGTTTTACAATACCATGTGAGCCCCTAGTATTGAGAAATACCATGTGCAAGAGAGGATAGGACCTGATTTAATGTTTCTGCCAAGTTTCTGCTGTCTGGGGACTGCTTGCGCACCGTAACACTCATAGTGTTGAGGTGCGCAAGGACCTATTTTGGCAGAATGGCAGATTTGGTCCCTGCTGTGTAATAAGCTCATTTTCGACACGTTCAAGGCCCGTTAACCCCATTTCAAAGCTCTAAAATGAAGTTAAAGTATGGGGAACTTAAAATGTGTTCAAAATTATCTCGGGTGTAAGTTCGTTTGGCCGTTCGATCGCGATGTTCGCTTAATTACGACGGAATGCGCATAAGCGCGAAAAACGATCCAAATGGCGTGACGAATGGATTTTTGTCAAGCCAAACACTAAAATAAAATATTTTAATGCTTACATAAATTTTTGGATGTCCGGATATATTCAGAACGTAAGTTATGCGCGAAAGTGCAAACTTATGCACTTTTTGACACTTTTAGTTTCTGAATGAGCCAAAAGTTTATTTTAGCACACCTAACCCCTCAAAGCCTATTTATAAGCCATATAAAGGATATTTAAGGTGTGTTTAACTTATGGTCATGTTCCAGAATGTCTGTTACAGTTCAAATTGGCATACTTTCGCAGTTTGTCAAATTTAGTCCCTGTAAGCGATTTAACTTGTTTTTGCCATACCAAAGCCTTTAAAACTTATTTCTAAGTTATGTAAAGGTTATTTAAGGTATGTTAAGCTTATGTCACTATTCCAGAGTGTTTGTTGCATTAAACTGGTTATATTTACGCATCGGTGCGCGTATAACATTCCAGAAAGCGATTTAGAGTTTGGAATTGAACAAAAATTGATATGTGCAAATGATACACATATTTATTAAAAATCCCAAATATGAAATACAATATTTCATTGGTTTGGTATTTGTCTGATGGTCGCAGTGACCCAGGTGTCACATTTAGTAGGACCTCCTTCAATACCCACCGGTATTGGATGGCGGGGGTCCAAACTCTTTGATCCCCTCATATGTAAGCTACTATTAATACTTTAACTCGGCTACTTAGGATTGTATCCCTGCTGACTCAGACTACTTAGCCGAGGGTAACGTCACCTTCAAAAGAGGGGCCTACCATAATATGCATTAATAACTTAGTTAATTATCTTTCAATAATCCGACCCTTTAGGATTGTATCCTTGCTGACTCAAACTACTGGGTTGAGGGTAACGTCACCTTCAAAAGAGGGGCCTACTACAATAACTAAGATAATCTCTTAAATAGTGCAAAAGTGCGGAAATAATCAAAGGTTACACTAAACACGAGTCGGAGCCAAGTGATTCATCTTCTCTATCTGTTTTTCTTTTATTTTTATTTTTTAGCATTTTAGTTAGTTTTTATTTTTCTTGTTTTAACCCTTTTTTTCTAACTTTTGATTTGATTAGACGTTGAGGATAAACCGGTACTAAAAGCTCTTGTGTCCTTGGACGACCTCGGTATCTTGCCAACACTATACTACGCTCATGATGGGTGCACTTGCCCATATGTGTGTTTGGTGTTAGTAAAATATCGTGTTTTATAAATTTAAAACTTGACTAACGTGTAAAAAAGCTTAAAATATACTTAAACTTATATACACACTTGCACACATCAATTACCCCGCTGAATCACAACTTCCAGTTAATCTGGAACCTGCTATCCCAGATCCTATTGTCAACCCCCGACTTCTACCCAGAGAATTGGAGGAATGGTGGACAAATGACTGACAGTTTCAAAATTTCTTGAATAACCCCAACGTCTATTTTCCCCAATTTGACCATGAGCCTGCACCAAACCCACCTATGAGCACAGAAAACTTGGCTGAACTCCGCCACTATGGCGAGGAACTGGTGGAGGCAGGAAATAGAATTCGGGATGTGGTGGAGAAAATCACGTGGAAATACGACGAGAGGGAGCGTCGTTTCTGAAGGGCCGGTTATCTGTGGTTGTGTGTTTAATAATAATAAAATAATAAAAATAAATAATAAAAATATAATCATGTAAAATAACTCAAATAAAACTTTTGTAATATAACGGGTGTGTATCGATGCATAATAATATATATAAAAATATGAAAGTCGTAAAGTCGACAATTTTGGCTATACGTGTTGACATGATTATATGTGATTGCTTTATTGTGTTTGGTTGTTATCTATTTTGTGGTAATATTTTGCATATACTGTTAATTATTTAGATGGAACACGCTGAAAACCAACCAGTCAACGAAGTTAATCAATCTGAACAAAACAATGAAGATCATTTCCTTAATAGGCAAGATATAGAAAATATCGTTGCCTAGGGAATAGCCAATGCTATCCCGGCAATCGTCGCTGCTGTTAAAAGCCCTGTTGAGCCTTCGCAAGCCAACCATAGTAAACGAACGCGCGACGATAATTTCAGTAACAGTGTAAATGGAGGCGGAAATAATAATAATGGTATGGTTCAAGCCCCATTTCTTAAGAAAATGAAAGCTGCAACGCCTGGTTGCACTTACAAGGAATTTCTTGCCTGTAAACCGATCGAATTTGCAGGCAACGAAGGGGTAACTGCTGCACTGCGTTGGTTAGAGAAAACCGAAGCAGTAATTAAAATAAGTAAATGTGCCGAAGAAGACAAGGTTATATACGCGTCACACCTTTTTAAAGAAGGGGCGTTAGAATGGTGGAACACGGTGCTACAGGCCAAAGGAAGTGATGTGGCTTATGCCATGAATTGGGAAGAATTTAAGAGACTGCTGGAAAGAAAATTTTGTCCCGAATATGAAAAGGAACAAATGACAAATAAGTTCCTAAACCACCGGATGGTGGATGTTGACTGTCGAGGATATACTTCGACATTCTTTGAATATGCTAGAGTTGTACCAACTCTGGCTTCGCCAGAACCGGTACTTATTTCTTGCTATATTTGGGGTTTGATTAGCGAGATTCGTGATATCGTCAAAGCTGCGAGACCCCGCACAATTGACGATGCGGTGGAATTAGCCAACACCTTGACCGACGGGCTGGTACGCACGAGAGAAGAAAACAGGAAAAAGGAATTAGCCCAAAAGATTACCCAAGGGTTCCGTGGGAGTAATATTTTCAAGAAAGAGGGAACTGGGCAATCTTCCACTCCGCCATTCTGCAGAAATTGTAAAAAGAAGCATTTTGGAAGATGTAATGAAATCTACAACTTCTGCAAAGCTATGGAGCATCGAGAGGTGGAGTGCAGGAAGAAAACAAGGATCTGCTACAATTGCGGGGAAGCTGGACATTTTAGGCCAGAGTGTCCTAAACTGGTCAAGTCAGCTGATAATAAGGCTAAACCTGCTGAAGGAACTAACAAGAAGAACGCTAGAGCCTTCCAGCTAACAACGCAAGAAACAGATCTGATTCCAGATGTGATAGCTGGTACGTTCCTTGTACACGATGTTTACGCCAAAGTATTATTTGACTCTGGTGCAAACCAAAGTTTTATAAATACTTCATTCTGCCAAGCCCTTAAGCAACCTTTAACCAAACTTAAACAAGTTTTTACGGTAGAAACGGCAGATGGGAATTCTGTTAACATAGATATGGTTTTGCAAGAAGGAAAGATAGAACTCTTAGGCCATAAATTCTCTGCAAACCTGTTACCTATGAATTTAGCTGGATTCGATGTTGTGTTAGGAATGGATTGGTTAATAACCAACCATGATCGAATCCTCTGTGATAAGAATTCCATAGAAATTCATACACCCACAGGAGAAATAATTGTGGTTACAGGAGATAAGCCACGAAAGCCAATGAAATTCATTTCAGTAATGAAAGTGGCCAGTTATGCAAGAAAACAAGGAATAGTGTATATGATTTCGATAGTTATTAATACTAAAAGTAAGGAACTCAAGGAAATTCCAGTAGTATCAGAATACCCGGATATATTCCCAGAAGAACTACCTGGATTACCACCCGATAGGGAAGTAGAATTTAGAATTCAACCAATTCCTGGAACTACACCGATAGCTAAGGCACCTTATCGGTTAGCACCCACCGAAATGTTAGAATTGAAAAAGCAGTTAGATGAATTATTAAGCAAATGATTCATACAACCTAGTTCATCCCCTTGGGGAGCACCAGTGTTGTTTGTGAAAAAGAAAGCTGGTTCGATGCGAATGTGTATCGATTACAGGGAATTGAATAAGGTTACAATTAAGAATCGATATCCATTACCTAGGATTGCCGATCTTTTTAATCAACTTCAGGGAGCTAGATATTTTTCTAAGATAGACTTGCGCTCCGGGTACCATCAATTGAAGGTATAAGAAGAAGACATACCTAAAACCGCTTTCAGAACTAGGTATGGTCACTACGATTTTACAGTCATGCCTTTTGGGTTAACGAATGCCCCTGCAGCATTCATGGACATGATGAATAGGATCTGTAAACCGTATTTGGATAAATTTGTAATTGTCTTCATCGAGGATATACTTATTTATTCCAAAAGCCATGAGGAACATTGTGAGTACCTGCATGCATACTTAACTTTGTTAAGAAAGGAAAAGCTTTATGCCAAATTCTTGAAGTGTGAATTTTGGCTACGAGAGGTGCAATTTTTAGGACATATGGTGAATCATGAAGGTATTCATGTAGATCCTTGTAAGATAGAAGCAATCATAAAATGGAAGGTCCCACAATCAGCCACGGAAGTTAGAAGTTTTCTAGGGTTAGCTGGTTACTATAGGCGTTTCATTAAGGATTTTTCTAAGATAGCTGTGCCATTAACTAAGCTAACCGGTAAAACAGTTAAGTTTGAATGGGGACCCAAGCAAGAAGAGGCCTTTAGAATTTTAAAGCAAAGATTAACAAATGCCCCAATTCTAGCTTTACCAGACGGAACAGAAGATTTTGAAGTTTACTGTGATGCTTCTAAGCTAGGGTTAGGATGTGTGCTAATGCAACGTAAAAAGGTAATTGCGTATGCGTCAAGGCAATTGAAGAAGCATGAGGAAAATTATACTACTCGTGACTTAGAATTAGGAGCAATAATTTTTGCCCTTAAATTTGGAGGCATTATTTATATGGAAGTAAGTTTACTGTATATACGGATCATAAGAGCTTAAGGTATATATTTGGGCAAAAAGAATTGAATATGAGGCAAAGAAGATGGATGGAAATTCTAAGTGACTACGACTGTGATATTCAATATCATGAGGGAAAGGCAAATGTAGTAGCGGATGCCCTAAGTCATAAGTATCATGAGAAACAAAGACGAGTTCGTGCTCTTAGATTAAGTTTACAACTAGATTTAATGGAACAACTGAAGAAGGTTCAGGAAACCGCAATCGAGGATGATGCTGAAGGAACGAAAGGACGAATTAAGGAATTAGAGCAGGGGACTGATGGAATTTGAAAATTCCATAAGAAAAGAATTTGGGTACCTAAGCAAGGAGACTTAAGAAATAAGATTTTAGAGGAAGCCCACAAATCTAGATATACCATGCACCCTGGAAACAACAAGATGTACCAAGATTTAAGAAATAACTTCTGGTGGATAGGAATGAAGAAGGACATAGCTAGATATGTATCTAAGTGTCTAACTTGTTCACAAGTTAAGGCAGAACATCAGAAACCTTCAGGGTTACTCCAACAATTAGAAATGCCTGTCTGGAAATGGGAATTAATAACAATGGATTTTGTTACTAAGTTGCCCAAAACCAGAAAAGGGAACGACGCGATTTGGGTAATTGTGGATCGATTAACCAAATCAGCTCATTTTCTTCCCATGAAGGAAACCTTTAGCATGGAAAGGTTAGCAAAATTGTACGTAGATGAAGTAGTATCTTTACATGGAGTCCCACTCTCCATTGTATCAGATAGGGATAATCGCTTCACTTCACATTTCTGGACAAGTTTCCAAGAAGCCAAGGGGATGCGATTAAATTTAAGTACTGCTTACCATCCCCAAACAGATGGACAGAGTGAAAGGACGATCCAAACCCTGGAAGACATGCTCAGAGCTTGTGTCATAGATTTTGGGGGAAACTGGGATGACCACCTACCCTTAATCGAATTCTCCTATAACAACAGTTACCATGCAAGCATCGAAGCTGCCCCATTTGAAGCACTGTATGGACGAAAGTGCCGAACTCCAGTTTGCTGGGCAGAAATAGGAGAAAGTCAATTATCAGGTCCCGAGATTGTGCAAGAAACCACCGACAAGATTACTCAAATCAAGGAAAGACTAAAAATGGCTCGAGATCGCCAGAAAAGTTATGCAGACAATCGACGTAAGCCGTTAGAATTTCAAGTTGGAGACAAAGTGCTATTGAAGGTTTCTCCTTGGAAAGGAGTAGTTCGGTTCGGTAAGAAGGGAAAGCTAAGTCCAAGGTACATAGGACCATTCCCAGTGATCCAACGAATAGGACCAGTTGCCTATCGCTTACAACTACCAGAAGAATTAGCTGGAGTACATGACGTGTTTCATGAATCTAACCTCAAGAAATGTCTATCTGACGAATCCCTGGTAGTACCCCTTCAAGATGTAGAGGTAAATGAAAAGTTAAAATTTGTGGAGAAACCCCTTAAAATAGAAGACAGAAAGTTTAAGTTTCTCAAGCGCAAAAGACTAGTACTAGTCAAGGTGAAATGGGATTCAAAAAGAGGACCTGAGTACACCTGGGAACTGGAATCGGAAATGAAGCGAAAGTACCCTCACCTATTCCAGTAAATCTCGAGGATGAGATTTTAAATAAGGTGGGGAGGATGTAAGGACCTGCAAAAATGTCCCAAAACGACCCGTAAGTGAAAATCCGAACCCCTAAAACCCTAATCCTTGTTGAAAATCAAGAAAATCAAAATTTAAGGGTCTCTCGCTGGCCGCGTAAGACTTAAGGGATGCTTACGCGGGCCGCGACAGCTAAGTGATTCGACCGGATAAGCTTTAGGCTACGTGTCGCACACGTGGCGGACCTACGCGTGACACGCTAGCCCTAATCGTAGAATAGGTGGCCCTCGCGGGCCGCGTAAGATCTTTCTTGGGTTTACGCGAGCCGCGTAAAACCCAAATTTTTGCTATAAATGGGTTGTGCATGGGGCTTGCTTCTGTGTGCGTAAAACTTTCTCAAAGACGAAGAATACTGCTCAAATTCGAAATTTTAAGTAGGGAAACGCTGCTACGAGTACAGGGTATTAACTTGATCACTGCTATGATACAATGACCGATCGATTGAAACCGATCCGATGGGTGTTTAAGTGCTGCCCGAATTTGTGCTATACTTTGTCATTCGTCGTGAGGGTTTTGATTTCGTGAGTTTATCGTAAATGTTGTATTAAGTTACTGACCTAGTTTCGTGATTATTTTTATTTAACTAGGTTACAAGGCTAAATCAGTAGGCAAGGTTCTGTCCAATTAAACTTGCAATGTGAGTCATTCTCTTTTTATCAAATTGTTTTCCCAAAACTCTACTTGTTTTCAAAGTTATAATTACAGGGATTAAGTCTTTGTAATCTTTAATTACTGCCGGTATGTGGGGTTTTGTATACATTACTTGATACCCATCACCATTGGACAACGGGTTAGCCAACGGGTGATCTGACCATAGTCACAGATACGGTCAAGTGACAAATACCGATTTGGGGTAATTGGTTGATAGAAACAATATAATCACCCTTAATACTGTATATTATAACAATGTGTCGTTTTATACAAATTGAGTGACTCGCCAGTATTTCCCCGCTGATAAAATATTTTTAAACATGTTTCAGGTGATTTACTGTGACCCAGGGAAAGTGCCGCATATCACTAAAAGCTTGAGAAGGTGGCTCAGTAAAATAAATAAACATGTTTTGTAAAACAGGGAATTTCCTCGTGAAATTTCCTTATTGTAAATTACGGGGTTTGCCCCAAATTGTGAAATAAAATAATTGGGCATTTTCAGTTTTCACGATCCTGTTAACATTTCCGCTGCCAAATTAAACAATAATACCACGGGTTTCTGTCCCGCGGCTCCTGAACCGGGTGAAACCGGGACAGGGGCCGTGACACTATGTGTATGTCGTGATCGTTATGCGTACGTAACTTGTGAGTTTATGTGTAAACATATGTGAATTACTTGAACCTAGACCTGACTCGTATGGTAAGCATGTTAAGACGTGGTTGAACCAATTAGCTCAAGTGACCTTTCTATTTATCTGCCGAGCTAACCTAAGGTGAGTTCACACTTTCTACAAGGCATGGGATTCCCGGTGGTTTGGGAATGGGTTAACGTTTAATAAGGAAACCTGTGTATTCTCCTTGGGTAGAATACGTACTTCCACCCTCTTATGTGAAGGGTGACAACATTGAAACCTGCGTGTTCTCCATGGGTAGGACACGTACTCCCACCCTCTTAACTGAAGGGTGACAACATTGATTGACACTAGACAAAACTCTATCATTAAGTCCCTCATTTTTATATCGACTTAATCGCCGGGCCAATGGCGAATGAGTCATTAGTTAAATAGCGCTATTAGGTTTGACAAGCCTCACACCGTGCCGCAGAGGACGGGAGTGGACTAATGGACTTGGGCACTAGTCAATGATGATAGACATTGACGCAGGGCACATAAACATAACTACAGTCAGTAGTCGATATGGTAACGGGTCTAGTGGATAACATGGGGAAGCCACCACTGGTTAAGGTTTGGGAAACAAGGAATTAAATAATGCGTGGTTTTCGAAACAACTTATGGTTTTTGGAACAACATTAAACTGGACAACCAACTGTGAACTCGCTCAACATTGTTGTTGATTCGTTACTATATGCCTTGCAGGTCGTTAGGTGCTTAGTTGGAGCTTGCACATGAGGAAGAGGTC
>JARYGA010004495.1:0-29081 GCA_030545235.1 Helianthus tuberosus | reverse complement strand
AGAGAGAGAAGGAGAAACATTTAGTCTGTATATATTTATTGTTTTTGATGATTATTTATTTTAATATTTATGATAAAATGACCAAAATACCCTTATGTGGGGCTGACTTAGTCAAATTTAACCATGAAAAGTAACTGGATTAGGACTAAAGGACGTAACATGTAAGGATTTGCAAACATTAAGTATGTTTTCTGAGCTTATTAAAGATAAAAGGACATACTTTGTAATAAATGACATACATAAAGGACGAACTTTGTAATTTACTCTTTATTTTATTGTTAAATTTAGGTTTAAATTAATTAATTTATTGAAAATCTTAAAGGGTTGTATTATTGGCACACTTTAGATCCTTAAATCGATACCTTCAATACACGGGTCGTATATGTCTATACGAGTCGTATAGTTTTTCAATTTCCAATAAAGACTGGCGTGTCTGATTTTGTTTAGTAGACTGGACCTATACGGGTCATATTGAATAAGTTTTTTTTTTTTTTTACAAAATTTATTATACATTTTTAACAAAGTTTTCTAAAAAAATATATTTTTTAAATAAAAACATTTTTTATACCATGTACAATCCTTGGCAATCGAAGACATCCTTTTCCTAACAAAATTGACTTTTGTGGGGAGTCAGTTTAGAGGAACTCCACTTATATTTTTATCTACACAACATTTATGGTATATTATTGTTTTTGTATGTGTGACTAAAAAGATAGTGTAGTATAGGTTCGGTACATGTATCGTATGTAGTGTAGTATATTATAGTATAGGTAAAGTATAGGTCCCGTACGAGCATATAGGTGTAGTAAAGGTCCTGTATATGCTTATACTTGTAGTATAAGTATTAGTGTAGAATAGATGTAATATATGTATAGTATAGGTGTAATATAAGTCATGTATAGACCTAAATGTGTAGTATAAATCTTGTATATGCTTATAATTGTAGTATAGTATATTTGTAGTATAGTATAGTATAATAAACTATAGTATCATATATAACATTTATTATATAATTTTGAAAAATTATAAAATTTTAATTTTACCCTTATACGCATCGTATAGGTCAAAACTAGGTCGTAACTCGTATTGACCTATACAACGCGTATAAAGGTCTCGTATTATGCTGATACGCCCCCTTTTTTATGAAACGACACCCCTATATGCATTGTATAGGGGTAAAATTAAAATTTCATAATTTTAGGTTTTGCTTTTTCGATGCGTATACGGCCGCATTTTGACGTATTTTGGCATTATGTGTCATTTTATGAAGTATATGCTCTATACGTGTCGTATCGGTGACGGTCGGTTATGTGTGGTATCGTATTCTATGATTACGTATCAATTTGTTTTGAATTCACTTCTACTCTTATGTGTCGTATTGTAGCTATACGCATCGTACCATATCATTACTTTACATATTTTGTCGTTACATGTCGTACTATGATGATATTGTCTGTATGTGGCGTATTATGGACTTATACCAGTCTGGTCTGGTTTTGAATTCATTATCGACTTATACCGGTCTATGTGTTCCATGTTTTATCTCAAAACTAAAGTATAGTATAGGTCTCGTATTATAACAAAAATACTATAGCATAGGTATGATATAGTATAACAAATTCAAGGTGTAGTATAGGTCCTGTATAGGCCTATAGGTGTACTATAGATCTCGTATATGCTTATAGTTGTAGTATAGTATATGTGTAGCATAGTATAATATAATAAACTATAGTATAAGTGTAGTATATAATACGATTATAACATAAATACTATAGTATAAGTATAGTATAGTATAGTATAATAAACATGTACCAAACCAATATTACATGATAAATTCTAAAAAATGTATTTTTGTTTAAAAAAAGAATTCTTTTATTAAACTTTGTTAAAACTAGACAATATTGTATAAAACAATTGTAAAAAAAAAAAATTCAATACGACCCCTATAGGTCCAGCCAGCAGCCAGATAATGACTGACATCTGCAGATTTGACTTTTGGCTTTTAAATTTTCGATTTATACAACCCGTATTGAAAAAGCAAAGTGTGCAGATAGATGTAAGGGTGTGCCAATAGAAAACCCATCTTAAATCTTGTGGTGCATTAGTAGAAGTCCCATGACCTTTTAATATAGAGGTTATGAATTTGAGTCTTGTTTACAGCAAAACTGTTACGGAATGAGCTAGAGGTTTTACCATAATGGGCCTTTGGGCAATGAGTTTCTTCTGGATTGGTGTGGGCCAGGTCACCAACGTCGTCTACGTTTGCGGGCGTGAGTGACCTTTTACCATTGGGTTTACTCATGTGATCGGACCTTTATTGGTTGTACAAAAAAGTCATAAACGGATTAGACAGGATCTAATAGCAACGGCAGTTAAAGCAGCGGAAGCCCTCACTGTTGCGGGGATGAGGAGAAGAGCTTGCGAGGAGTGGACTAGGCAACGTCTGATAGAGTTTCACCTCTCTAAAGACATAATTCTGGATACAAGACAAATTAAGGTAAATGAGTTTTAGAAGAGGGTAGCGGTGCGTATAAAACCGAAAAAACCGATTTAATCTAACCATAAAGACCGAACCGCATAAAAAACTGAACCAAAATTTATGGTTTGGTTTTTGGTTTTCCATTTTATGAAAACCGAAAATAACCGCACCGAACCAAACCAAATAACCAAATTGTTTAATGTTGATTATATATTGATTTAGCAATTATTAATTTTATTCTTGAATGTTAAGTATTTATAATAAGAACACTAACATGTTTATTTATTTTGAAATGATTTAACCATATTGCTTAAAAAAATAATATAATTTAACATAAAAATTAAATGATTTCTAGAGTATTATAAAAAATGTTTTAATAAAAACTTTGGAGAAACATAAAAATAGATTAGAAGGTTAGATTTATGTGAGCAATATTGATTAAAAATATTAAATATATTAATTTAAATATAAATATCTAAGAAAGATTCCTAAATTTTATATTAGGGTAAATTACAATTTTCGTCCTTTATGTTTGTATCTAATTGCAATGGATAGCCTTTAACTTCAATAATTATAGTCACAATCCTTTATTTGGAAACCCATTACACTATACGTCCTTTGACCCTAACAAGGTTAAAATTTTCAGTTAAGTATGGCATGTGCCTTGCACATGAGGGTAGAATGGTAATTTTACTCGTTTATTTATCTAAAATAAATTTACACAATTAAAACAAATCAGATTTAAAACATAAACACTCCTTTCTCTCTAAACCTACCATCCAAAACAACCCCCACTCCCACTCCCACTGTACTCCCACTGCCACCACCACCACCACACCATCCTACCACTCACAACCTACACATGTGCACCACCGACCACCCACCATCTCTGGTACACAGTTTTTAGAGGGGGAATTTTAGAGAGAGAGAGAGAGAGAGAGATGTGAGACATATGAGTGGTTTGAGTTAGAGAGAGAGAGAGAGAGAGAGAGGGGGGCTGAGACAGTAAGATGAGTGAGGGGAGGTCACGACGATGGTGGAAACTATGAGAGTCGCACCTCCGATGACTGTCATGACAGTCGCAACTCCAGTGACCCACCTAGGGTTCGGGTAAAGTTCCGACAGAATTCCGGCAACCTTGTTTTGACTTGCAATGTTCCATTTTCATGTGGATCGGCTTCTTCAGGTACGATTAATGTTAAATCTGAGCGTGATGATTTTCCGGAGAAGTTCCGGTGAGTTCTTTTTGTGCGGTGGTGGGTTTTAGAGGGGTAAGACAGAGGGGTTTTTGTTTATTTAATGTTTTCAAGCCATTTTTGTGTAGATGCTTCTTCAGGGAAGAAATAGGAGTTCAAGTGTAATGGTGGGTTGGTAGTTTTGGTTTGTGGTGGTGTGTTGGTTGTTGGTGGCTGGCTGACGGCTGGGAGTGAGTGGCTGCAAGACACGTCTTGTTTTAACACATTTATAATATTTATGCACACATTTTATATAAAAATGCGAGTTTACAAAAACTTTGTTTGGATAACGATCACACATGATCAAAGTATTTGAGTTATCATTCTAACTAGTTTAAACATTCAAATGCAATTATTTAGTGTTTACATATTAACTAAAACAAAATAGATCAATGCGGCAGCTTGTTCGGTGTGTTTGATTCTTGAAAGTCGCTTGATGTTCATCCGGAATCTTGTGAGCATTCACCTAATGCCAAAACCATGTAAAATGTTAGTTTTGACAAGGTTATATTACGTATAAACAAGTTCTGTTATCGAACATCAAAAAATGAAACAAATGCTGAATTATGGGTCTGTCGCGCCCCGCGACAGATTGTTATATAGCTTACGCGGCCCGCGACGTTCGTCGCGTTACGTGTCACGACCCCCGATCCACCCTGGACTGAATCGGAAGCCGCGAACAGCCACGTGGTACCGGTGATTATTTTAAAAACGTTGCAGCGGAAATTTCATCAGGACCGTGAGTTAGGAAAATATCAGAGTTTAGAAAACACCGGATTTTATTTATTAAATAGATGGAATAAATCCATGTTTTACAAAGGTAGCTTAAATAAAGATAAATTTTATTATATAAAACAGTATTTCTTAATTTGATTTTAATTAATAAAATAAGCCACTTCTTGATGCCTTTCAGTGCCGTATCATCTCTTACTCCAATCTACTGTAATTACCTGAAAAGTGTTTTAAAAAGGTTTTGTCAGCGGGAAATACTGAGTGAATCATTCAGTTTACTAAAACGACTCATTTGTTATAATTCACAGTATTAAGAGAGATTACAATGTTTCTGATATCAAACCAACTACCCACAGTATTTGTCACTCGAATCTTTACGGTGACTGTGGTTATATCACCATTGGCTGCCCCAATGAATGACGAATATCACTAAATTTAGGTTCGCCCACCTAAAGTGATAAAACTGTAATACTGTGCACAATACCCCACATACCGGCTGTAACTTAGTGATTACATAAACTTAATCACTGTAATTATAACCTTTGAAAATAAACATGATTTTGAAAGTAATTTGATAAAAAGAGAATGACTCACATATAAGCATGCAGATTCATATTGGCAGAATCTAATCTACAGATAAGCCTTGATAGATTGCAGATTTATACAGGCAGAACTTAGCCTATTGATTTAGCCTTGTAACCTCGTGCACACGAACTAGGTAGGTAACTTAATACAACATTTACGATAACTCACGAGATTAAAACCCTCACAACGAATGACAAAGTGCAATCACTTAAACATCCATCGGATTCACAACGAATGACAGAGTATTCCCCGAGTTCGGGTGGTACTCAAACATCCAGTCGAAATCACGACTAATGACAAAGGATAGCGCTTAAACATCCATCGGATAGTTTCTATCGATCGGACATTGAATCGTATCAGCGATCGAGTTAATACCCTGTATCGTAGCAGCACCCCGCTATACTAATTAGTGATTTTGATACTATTTCGACAATATCTCTGCGTACAATTTGAATTTGATCGTCGAACGAAAGCCAGGAATCAAGTCCCACTGCCATCTATTTATATATGAAAAATGGTCCCTGTCGCGTGTCGCGACAGGTCCCCTTGTGCCTGTCGCGTGGCGCGACGGGTTACTGTTAACATAAGGTTGCTGCGTGTATTTGTAGCCTAGGTGAGTCGACAGAACGAGAAAATTCGATTTTTATAATAAACTGTGATGATAATCGTCAATGGGGAAATACCCCCCTGAGTTTTAGGGGCCCTGATCCTGATTCTGTTTGTTATGAAAATTTTAGGATTTGTACAGGATTACTTAGGGGTCTTAACTAAGGTTTCCTTTTGAACAAAATATAATAATAATAAATAATAGTTTTGGTGAGAGTTGTTTATGGTTTGGGATATTTTTGAATATAATTATATTATAAAGAAAAAGGGAATAAAATAGTGAGAAAAGAAAATGGACTCACTTTGTAACTTTAGGGTTCAACTAGAAAACCTCCTGGTATAATTTTGGGTATAACTTCTGAGCTAATTAAAAAAAATATATAATGCACTCGTATTAAGTATAGTACCCCTAATTCAACCTTGTCCCGATGTCCCGAGACAGAACCCCAACAACTTAGTCGAGCAGAGCCCTGACATATGTTATGAGGTTCAGATCAATCGGAAAGGATAGCGGTGATCGGGTGTTAAAATACTTAAAACGAGACATGGCTTTATTATTATTATAGGTTTAATAATAATAATAACAAAATCTAAGTATAGAAATGAGAGAGTGGCGAAAAAGGGACAGAAACAAATGAAGGGAAGGCATTTTATTTATAGTCAGTGTTAGCTTGAAGCCTACGCTATTACCCACACACGTAGCATTTGAAATCTCCTCTGTGGTGACCACGTATATATTCACATATATTATAATTTTTTTATTTTATTTAAATGAGACAAGAATTTAGAAATGGGACACATGTTCAACTTTTATATGTTTGGAAAATATGCGTACCACATGTACACTATATTTCCAATTTCAATCAATTTATAGTATATTTTAATTTTTATTATTTTATTATTATTATATTTAGAATAGGACACGACATATGTGAAAGTGACACAATACTTCTTTCAATTTCATATGTAATCATTATTATTATATTTATTATTAATTTAACTACTTTATTCATTTAGCGTGTATAACTTCTAAAATATAATGTTTTTAGAAAATAATAAATATGTCATTAGGATCAGAATATTTTTATCTACATTTGGGTCTAAGTTTCATTAAAAATAGAGTAGATTCCAAATACAATGTATTTTATAATTTAATAAGTAAATGGTTCATGGGCCCGTTTAGGTACTTCATATTTTTAACAATCGACTTACCCGTAATATACCTGTCTAATAATATAAATTTTTATAGACTTTTATTTTATTAGAAAGGTCACTCATATACAGGCCAATAATATTTCAACCAACTATATATAAAATAGTGTTTAAAACTATTTGGGTTGAATATTTATATTAAAAGTAAACTAGTTACTATTTACTAGTGGTTAATAAATTTAACCAAACCTATGATAAAAATAGGGATGTTACATTACGCGACGGTGATTCTAGTTTGGCGTCGCGTGACGCGACGCCCTGTTTTTGACAGATTGTAGCTTGGTTTTATGCTGCTGATACCCAGCTACGAAAATACCAAAATACCAACTTAAAACTTGCATAACTTTTGCTATACAAGTCCGTTTTAAGTAATTCTTTTTCCTACGCGACCGTAATTAAATTACGGACCCGTCTAACAACATTGTTCATATTAAAATCTGGCTTATAATCAGTTGGCCTATATTTCCGTAATTTGATTGTTCGACCCGTTTGTCTACAAGTCCTAAAATTTATTTTGTTATCATCACTCGTTTTCAACTATTTTACCCATTCCCGGGTTTACCAAACATTAGCATTTCGCTCCTCTACCGAGGGTTACTTACGCATTTACGTCATGCTTTGTTTTCATAGATTCAAGCATGCTCTTTTTAACAATTTAACAAGTATGAATTTCTGAACTTTAGACCCAATACCAAGGGTTCATTTGCAACAAGTTTAGCGTGTCCGCTTCACGGCTTACATATTCAATATTTATTATTTTTTTTATCATTAAGTGATGACTCATTCATTTCAACATCTCTGATTTGACATTGTTTTGACCCGTTTGGTTGTCTAATGGAAACTACCATATCAAGGACATACCAAACTTTACTCTAACCAATATTTTGACCCGTTTTGTTTGTCTAGTGAGCTTCGTCACTTCAGCGACATAACGAGTTTGCAATTTGCGCTAATTTCAATTCAATAAGCTAGAATTAATAAATAAACATAATGTAACGAAACCACGGTTACATACTTGCATAATTCATCAACGTTGGTTTCTAACCATAATTACCCATTCCCGGGCTAGTCAACCTTAGCGTATCACGCCCATTCCATGGTTTACGCTATTATAACTCAAACTTAATGAGTGACGTTTAAGTTACTTCGAAAACTACCATTTCGACCATTATTCGACCCGTTTGGTTGTCGAGTGAACTTCGTCACTTCTATGACATACCAAACTTGCATTTGACACTACAATCTCATTAACATTTCTAAGACTATTGTTTATGCATAATGTAACGAAACCGAAAGTTACGTACCTTTAGAGCAATCCTTTCAAACGCGTATCGCCACTAGCTTGTCCGCTTGGCGTCCCGGTTTCCTTGCCTATAGAGTTCAACCATAGTTGTTTAGAATCCTCTTATAGCATATAGCGCATAATTTTTCACACTAGTCAAATATGCATTTTTAGTCGGGTTTTTAACATTTATCTTCTCTTAGGCATTACATCAAACACCTAATGAGCATGATTTCATACAATTAAAAATCAAGTTCTTAACTAACTATTTAGCCAAGATTTAAGTATCCTTTCTCAAGTTCATGTAAAATTTTCATATCAACAAGTTAGAATTCACTCCATAGAGCTCAAATACACTAAGTTATCAATGATAATCCTAGTGTTTAACATACTTCTACAAAACCCACTTGACACGTGAGTGTAGGATCATGAATTCACAATTATAAGCATCAATTCAACAAGTAAATGGCTAGGGTTTACTCCTAGACATAATTTCATCCAAACAATAATCATGCAAGCTCAGATTCGAATTTCATGAGTTCATCTAAAATTTAAGATGGAACCAAATAGTGAAATTTCACATACCTTATGATCCCTTCGTCGAGTTGATCACTAATCTATATTCAGATTTCGATTTGGACTTGATTTGAGCCTTCAATTTGTGAGTTTTGTAAGAGTTAGGGTTTGAAGGGGAACTTCCTGGTCACCCCCTGTGTTTAGTCGAACCAGAACACACATTTAGTGTGTGTTTTGGTTTTTGTTGTTTTATTTAATAAAAACCATTTTCGGTTTTGTCACTTTTGGCCCTTCAATTTTCCTCAAATTTTATATAGTGTGATTTAACCAAGTTCCCTTATTATTACTTGGCTTGTGGTTAACTAGGTTATTCATTCCTAGTCACTTTATCTTGGTTATAACCGACATTTAATTTATAATATAAAAATTTATATTTTCGGGGTGTTACAAGTCTACCCCCCTTAAAGAGGCTTCGTCCCTGAAACCTTTTTTACGTAGTTCATTGGTTAGACCAACGAACCTAGTTTCATTTTCATGACATTCTTTCTTTTCGGTAAAGAGTTATCATTCGTATTGACATGGGTGTCTTTTATGTATAAGTCCTCATGGACCTTAGCTTTCGCCTTATATTTCTTATTTTTGTCGTCTATTTGTCCCAACCGGCAATCCACCGCTCAATAGTATGAGTTCGTCAACATGTTTACTCCATACTAACCCCATATTGACTAGTATTTTGTATTAATCACAACAATATTTTGACTTTGGATGGTCTTATCGGCCAGACTGATTAGTCACCGTTTTACCTCATACCTCGTTATTCTGGTATACTATATTGCCGTCATCGGCCCTTTGCGCGCTTATAATTTCATATCCAGTAACTTATATTACAACGTGGTTGTATTCTATATCACCTTTTATAACCATGATCGCATCGCATCACGTCATGTTTAAGTTTTTATAAACCTTTCATTAACAAAATCTTCTTTCTAAAGTATCGTTTTACACCTATCGGTGTAAAGACCTATATCCTTTATTATTAACTATTTTCTAATTTGTCTCATAATATTCATAATTGTTAAACGTTGCTTCTTACTAAAACTAAATTTTAGTTTAACGTTTTCCTCTTTAACACATGTTATTTAATCATATCGAGAATTTGACGACAAGAATCATTCTCTCTTTTTTTTTCGTTATTGCTCTATGCGGGGAATCATAATTAGTTCCCACGTTTTACCCAAGTGACCCGTAGGTTCTTTTGCTTAGTCTCGTAGGCTATTTTATTAGACCTTCGCCCCTTTTAAGGTGAGACCCTATAATTTGTTTCTTTGTATTTGTGACCCGAGGATCATTTTGGTCCCGTAACCCTTATATTGTTTATAACCCGAAGGTTATAGCGATCTCGTAGATCATCTTCTACTCGTGTCTTTATTTAATTGTATATATATACATATGGCGTCTAGGCACCCCCTTTTTATGTTTAGAATAATTTATTTTCGCTTTTGAAACTTGTTTGACCTTGGCCGTAGTCTAAGGCTTACACTCATTTTCTTTCTGACTCTTTGACTTCTTACGTCATTTTCGTGTCGGTTTATCCCACTCATTCCGTTATTTGGTTTATGCCCCTATTTCCTTTCAACCCGTTACCCGGGTTCTTTATCTTGATGTTTTTAACACTTCGGTTTCATTGGTTTGCATTTTCCTTTTCATACTCTTTTACGACCTATCACATAGATTCAGTAATATTTCGCACTTTCACTATCCGGTTTGCGCTTACTTGGAATATCAAATATTATACTTTATTCAGCCCGTCCAACATTGAAATAGTTGAACATAACTATCGAAATTTCTGTTTTTCAAAATTTTATCGTCTTCTTAGTCATAACTCTTAATCCGAGTCTTTTGACTTTTAATCCGCGTTCTCGTCTATTGGTTTACGTATATATCTGATAACCTACCTATCATGTGGGTATTTTACCGAAATTGTTCTCATAGCAACCGTTCCGGCATGCATTAAGACTTTGTTTCTCGATTTATTTGGTCGTATTAGCGAAATCCCTCGCTTTTATTTAACCAAGTCTTTTATTCATTCATTCATCTCGTTTGTCTTGTTAGTGTGAATTCCATCACTTATGACAGTCAACTTTGTCCTTATGCCTTAACATTCTAAATTGTCGATTTCTATTTTTGTTTACTTTGATTCGAACACCATATTTCTTTTGTTAGTGACCCCTAGATCCATCTCTTTTATCAATATCCCGAGGGTTTATTTCTTAAGCTTTATTTGGTAAAATCACTACTATTGTTATACGGCTTTTGGGGTTTTACCCGCTTTTGTTCCAACACTTTTAATATGTTTATTTTACTAATCTTTTATTCAATCACAGTCATCAATGTGATCATCATTCTTCCTCATAAGGGTTTTATTGTTAACATGCTACTTGGGTATCTACCCATACCCGAGTTTTTTTTTAAATCCATATTTATTGATATTTCATTATCTATAGCTGCGAATAATATGTATTATCCATTTAGCTTCTCGCTCGAGGACATTCCTATGCGAATCTTAATCTCTAAATTTTTTTACCTTAATCCATTGTTATAATAACAAAATTAATTCATTTCATGTTATTGTTTCATATCGTTGTATGGCATTTATCCACATCGTTTGTTGTCATAAACGATGTTTCTACACGTTTCATTTGGTTTAGCTTAGTCTATAACTATGCCCTTGTCATCTATTACTATTGCAAATTTCCGGGTTCGGGTGTTATTACACTCCTTCCCAATACATCAGTTATTCACTTTATTAAGTTCTCGGGTTCGAGTGTACGCGCACTCCTTCCCACGACAATATTTATCGTGATTACTTTTGCCTCGGTTTCACATGCTCACCATTGTTTATTTTCTTATGCTTATATATATTTCTTTACATAATTCACCCGTTTCACTACTCATGTATGCCCCTATGCAACTATTGTTCACACCAGTATTGAATAAAATTTATGGTGAAATTAAATTTGTAATAAACATACCTGAAACGACATCAGGTTTAGCTTTAGCCTCTGCGGCTGTCATGTGGGAAGACCTTGCCTTCTCTTTCAGGGTATCAGACTTTGCGTCAACTGTATCTTCGGTTCCAACCAATTATGGGCATTCAGACCTTCTATGTCCCCGGTTATAACACTTATAACACACTAACACCTTCCCTGGGCAATTTGCAACCACATGTCCCACTTCTCTACAAATAGGACATGGTTTGTTTCTAATGTAGCATTTGCCCTTGTGGGTTTTTCCACATATTTTACACTGAGGCGACCCCCTTCTTGTAACTCCTTTCTTAGTAGCCATATTAAGCTTTGATTTCTTTACGGGACTTGGGTTCACATCCAACACTCTCTCGTCAACTTTTTCTTGTAAGAGACTGTCTTTTAATTCAGTTATCATATCCTCCACCACTATCGAGATTGTGGTTTGTAGTCTCTCGACAAACTGTGGTAGACTGGCTGCTACTGCCTTTCCGACTTCCTCGGAAATTTTAGTTTCCAACTCTTTAGTTAATTGAGATGCTAATTCGCCCCTGGTTACACCGGGCATTTCTTTCATCTGTTTGGTGACTATCGGCACCGTATTATCATCGCCTTCATCAGTCATCTTGAGTCTGAAATGTTTTTGCTAATTATTAAACATTTTATTTTTATAACATATGCATCATTCGCTTTGGTTTAGCCAAGTTCACCACTTGCTTAAACCATTCATGTTTAGTGCGCTTTCCGGGTTTGAGTGTGTTAACACGCTCTTCTCGTACACATCAAATCGAATTCCTTTTTCTAATATTCTAATAAAATCTACTAAATGACTAATTCTTACCGGATGTTTGATCAAGCTTGAACCGAACACACTTCGTTAACAACCTTGAGCTCTGATTACCAACTTGTAAGACCCGTCTTGTTTTAACACATTTATAATATTTATGCGCACATTTTATACAAAAATGCAAGCTTACAAAAACTTTGTTTGGATAACGATCACACATGATCAAAGTATTTGAGTTCTCATTCTAACTAATTTAAACATTCAAATGCAATTCTTTAGTGTTTACATATTAACTAAAACAAAATAGATCAATGCGGAAGCTTGTCCGGTGTGTTCGATTCTTGAAAGTCGCTTGATCTTCATCCGGAATCTTGTGAGCATTCAACTAATGCCAAAACCATGTAAAATGTTAGTTTTGACAAGGTTATATTACATATAAACAAGTTCTGTTAACGAACATCAAAAAATGAAACAAATACTGAATTATGGGTCTGTCGCGCCCCGCGACAGATCGTTATAGAGCTTATGCGGCCCGCGACGTTCGTCGCGTTACGCGACAGTGATTCTGGTTTGGCGTCGCGTGACACGACGCCCTGTTTTTAACAGATTGTAGCTTGGTTTTATGCTGCTGATACCCGGCTACGAAAAATACCAAAATACCAACTTAAAACTTGCATAACTTTTGCTATACAAGTCCGTTTTACGTAATTCTTTTTCCTACGTGACCGTAATTAAATTACGGACCCGTCTAACAACATTGTTCACATTAAAATCCGGTTTATAATCAGTTGGCCTATATTTCCGCTATTTGATTGTTCGACCCGTTTGTCTACAAGTCCTAAAATTTATTTTGTTATCATCACTCGTTTTCAACTATTTTACCCATTCCCGGGTTTACCAAACTTTAGCATTTCGCTCCTCTATCGAGGGTTACTTATGCATTTACGTCGTGCTTTGTTTTCAGAGATTCAAGCATGCTCTTTTTAACAATTTAACAAGTATGAATTTCTGAACTTTAGACCCAATACCAAGGGTTCATTTGCAACAAGTTTAGTGTGTCCGCTTCACGGCTTACACATTCAATATTTATTATATTTTTTTATCATTGAGTGATGACTCATTCATTTCAACATCTCTGATTTGACATTGTTTTGACCCGTTTGGTTGTCTAATGGAAACCACCATATCAAGGACATACCAAACTTTACTCTAACCAATATTTTGACCCGTTTTGTTTATCTAGTGAGCTTCGTCACTTCAGCGACATAACGAGTTTGCAATTTGCGCTAATTTCAATTCAATAAGCTAGAATTAATAAATAAACATAATGTAACGAAACCACGGTTACATACTTGCATAATTCATCAATGTTGGTTTCTAACCATAATTACCCATTCCCGGGCTAGTCAACCTTAGCGTATCACGCCCATTCCATGGTTTATGCTATTATAACTCAAACTTAATAAGTGACGTTTAAGTCACTTCGAACACTACCATTTCGGCCATTATTCGACCCGTTTGGTTGTCGAGTGAACTTCGTCACTTTTATGACATACCAAACTTGCATTTGACACTACAATCTCATTAACATTTCTAAGACTATTGTTTATGCATAATGTAACGAAACCGAAAGTTACGTAACTTTAGAGCAATCCTTTCAAAGGCGTATCACCACTAGCTTGTCCGCTTGGCGTCCCGGTTTCCTTGCCTATAGAGTTCAACCATAGTTGTTTAGAACCCTCTTATAGCATATAACACATAATTTTCCACACAAGTCAAATATGCATTTTTAGTCGGGTTTTTAACATTTATCTTCTCTTAGGCATTACATCAAACACCTAATGAGCGTGATTTCATACAATTAAAAATCAAGTTCTTAACTAACTATTTAGCCAAGATTTAAGCATCCTTTCTCAAGTTCATGTAAATTTTTCATATCAACAAGTTAGAATTCACTCCATAGAGCTCAAATACACTAAGTTATCAATGATAATCCTAGTGTTTAACATACTTCTACAAAACCCACTTGACACATGAGTGTAGGATCATGAATTCACAATTATAAGCATCAATTCAACAAGTAAATGGCTAGGGTTTACTCCTAGACATAATTTCATTCTTAATTTCATCCAAACAATGATCATGCAAGCTCAGATTCGAATTTCATGAGTTCATCTAAAATTTAAGATGGAACCAAATAGTGAAATTTCACATACCTTATGATCCCTTCGCCGAGGTGATCACTAATCTATATTCAGATTTCGATTTGGACTTGATTTGAGCCTTCAATTTGTTAGTTTTGTAAGAGTTAGGGTTTGAAGGGGAACTTCCTGGTCGCCCCCTGTGTTTAGTCGAACCAGAACACACACTTCGTGTGTGTTTGGTTTTTGTTGTTTTATTTTATAAAAACCATTTTCGGTTTTGTCACTTATGGCCCCTTAATTTTCCTCAAATTTTATATAGTGTGATTTAACCAAGTTCCCTTATTATTACTTGGCTTGTGGTTAACTAGGTTATTCATTCCTAGTCAATTTATCTTGGTTATAACCGACCTTTAGTTTATAATATAAAAATTTATATTTTCGGGGTGTTACAGTGGCTGGATATAGAAGAAAGTGTATGTGTGTGCGACAGTGGTGGTGGTGAATTGTGCTTACGACGGTGGTGAATGGTGCTTACCATGGTGATGATAGTGGTGGCAAGTGGTGGGTGGAGGGTGGTGGCTGGATATATATATATATATATATAGAGAGAGAGATGTGTCTGAGAGAGAGAGAGAGAGTCTTTAGAAAGAGAAAGAGTAGTACGTGTTGAGAGACTTATATATAAATCAGTAAAATTACCATTCTACCCTCATGTGCAAGGCACATGGAATACTTAACTGAAATTTTTTACCTTGTTAGGGCCAAAGGACGTAGAGTGTAACGGGTTTTTCAAATAAAGGATTGTGACTGTAATTGTTGAAGTTAAAGGCTAACCATTGCAATTCGATACAAACATAAAGAACGAAAAATGTAATTTACCCTTTAGATTATACTTTTTATTTTTGAATCTTACCTTTTTTTTTTCTAGAAACCGAACCAAACCGTTCCTAAAATTGAAAGAAAATGAAACCGAACACTTTTCAAAAATCGAAAATCGAACATTTCGGTTTTGCCATAAAATCGAACCAACCGAACTGAACCGTACACACCCCTAAAAGAGGGTATAGATAGGTCTTGTGTTGGTTTTAAGGGATTAGGTTTATCCCACATTTGTGATGTTTTTGTGTGTGCCCATAGTGTAAAGGTGAGCATACAAGTTTAATATCAAAAATAGTAGCGAAAGCGGTTTACGCATGACCAGCATGTAACATGTTGAAATGTGAAGCTAGCAGGTTATAGACAATGAAATATGCACAGACATGACTGCGAGTTGTAGAATGCGCAACACATATCACCACCGTGACACGTGAAGTAATACCCTTAACAACCCCTGTTTACGACAGGTGATGAGTCCAAACTATAGCACTATCGTTGCTAAGGTGTCAGGCAACAATCACTGTGTAAACATAACATGCATGCATTCATCGAATAACACTTATAACATGCAGAGCAGTTAGCCTATAAAAAGTGTTTGCGTTGTGTGTCGATGTGATTTGATATAAGTAACGTATGTGACACCCAAAAGTGCGTTAAGCAAAAAGGGATCGAGTATACCCACAGTTCGTGCTTAATAAAGAAACACAAGCTTGGATTGAAGGGAGCGCTGGAGTGATTAGCCTGATTCAGATAACGATAGTGTAAGTGTTGAACTGTGTGTTAAACAGTGTCGAGTGGAACGAGTGACAAATGGTGGTTCGGTCGGATGACCGTCCGGATGGATGGTCATCCGGACGGATGACCATTCGGTCGGAAGGTCATTCGTTGGGAAGGACGTGTTTGTGTATGATTTGAACTTTGAAGTTTTTGTTGTAGCATTTTAAAAGATGAGAAGTCTCATTATATGTTCAGCCATCCGGTCGGATGGTCATCCGGTCGGATGGCCGTTCGATCGGATGGTGATTCGTTTTGAGTGGAATGTTTCAAAGATTTAAGTCTCCTGGTAGGATAGTCATTCGATCGGATGACTATTCGTTTGAAACTGATATTCTTCGAAGTTTTGTAAAATGTTAAAGTGTTGAAAATCTCAAGTCACCTGATCGGATCGTCGTTCGATCGGATGGTGATCCGATCTGACGGCGATTCGTTTGGGTAACCTCTTTTGTTTGAGAATTCATAAAATCAGTTAAGTTTAGAATGTTGCGGTTTGACCGAGACGGTGTGACAACGTGCTAAACAACGGAAACCTCATCAGGTCTATCTTATCCAGTTAGACGGGAGTCACCCCATTCGACTCGATCCAGCTGTTCATGATGGTGTTTCATGTTCAACCCGTGAATCAGTTGTCTCTTTGATAGTAATCCGTTCTCAGACCTGAATGAGCTCAGATTGTATCGGTTTTGAGTAAGTGTGAAGAGTGTTTGAAGAAAAGTTTGAAACACTTTGATTATGCTTAAATTTAGGTGAAATCAGTGTTTAAACATTGTAGAAATCCTTTAGACCTGAGTTGTTCTTGGTGAGATGAGGTCATACTCCGTTGTCCATATGAACCAGTGATGACGTCACTCGATAACAACCCAAATCAGGTGGATTTCATGGTTAAAAGTTGTGGTTTGTTGGTAAAATCGATGGAAGAGTGTGTGTAGATGATAGAAGTACAAGATTTGAGATGGAAACTTACAAGAATCGTGAGGAATCGAGAGAAAAGTGGCCTGAGAGTGCGTGGGTCGGAGGAGAGCTGTCACATCATGAACAGTGATGTAACAGGTGAGGTATTTATAGTGGAAGGAGGAGAAAGGCGGTGTGGAGTGGTTCGATCGGAGGGCCTTTCGATCGGATGGGCATCCGGTCGGATGACCATTCGATCGAACGGTCGTTCGATCGAACGGCGTGTGCGAGTTAGTTTCCGACTTCCATCTCGTACGTTGAGCGTTGCGATGTGTTTAAGCGAGTGTCGAATAAGCGATGCGATAGTTTTATATAATCATTACACAAATAACATAACTATCATACAACAACATAAGTAATCTTGCGTTTCCAGTTCGCGATGAGATTGCGTTGTGATAGAGTTGCGATTGCGTTTTAGAATAACACCTTTAACATATACAATAACGCATAAGTAACATATAATTTCACACACACGTAAAATAATATGCAGAACTGCGATTCAAGTTGCGATGCGATAGCGATGAGGTAGCGTTAAGTAGATTAGCATTAATGGCATTTATCGCATTGTTACTTCACATATTGCAAATCGTAAACAAACATAGCGGTAACTAGCATACATCGATTATCGAGTCGGAGAGTACAAGTAATAATTTAGCAAGGAATGACAGATCTGATTAGCAATCTTTTCTTCCTTTGACTTTGACTTCAAAAAACCGGGTTGTTACAGCCTCCCCTACTTTAGAAAATTTCGTCCCGAAATTAAGGCGCTGGCGTAACGAATAGCTGTGGATACTTAGCCTTCATGTCACTTTCGAGTTCCCAGGTGAACTCGGCATCGCGTTTGCTTTCCCAGCGAACCTTCACTATGGGAATGCATGAGCGTCAGAGCTTTTTGGTTTCTCGATCCATGATCTCGACTGACTTTTCCACGAAGTGTAATGTTTCGTCCACTTGTAGATCCTCAAGAGGTACATGTAAATTCTGCTCAGCCAAACACTTTTTGAGGTGTGAAACATGGAAAGTAGGGTGGACATTGCTAAGTTCCTCCAGTAGTTCGAGTCTGTAGGCCACCTTGCCAATTCTTTCCAGAATTTTAAAGGGTCCAACATATCGAGGCGCGAACTTTCCTTTCTTTTCGAATCTGATCACCCTCTTCCAAGGTGAAACCTTTAGGAGTACGTGATCTCCAACATCAAATTCAAGGGGCTTGCGGCGTCTATTGGCGTAACTCTTTTGACGACTCCGAGCTTTCAGGAAATTGTCTCGAATCTGGATGATCTTGTCAGTCGTTTCTTGCAGTAGCTCAGGACCGGTAATTTGCGCATCTCCGATCTCATGCCATACAATAGGCGATCGACATTTTCTTCCATACAATGCCTCAGAGGACTTGCTAGCGTTTTCATTGAGTTCGCTGACGATTTGCGAAATGACCTTGTGTAACACCCCAAAAATGCAAATTATTTATTTTAAATATTAGGTTGGTAAACTAACTAGGATTAAAATAACCTAGTTAGGTAAAAATCTTGTAGTGACTTATAAAAGGGTTAAAGACACTAAAAATAATAACTTAATGATAGTTGGGGGACCAAAAGTGATTAAAATGGAATTAGTAATAATAAAATAAAATTAAAACTCAAGACACTCACATAGGTGTGTGTGAGTTCGACCAGAGGCAAGGGGGCGACCAGGAGAAGAACTCCAACCCTAGTTCTTGTCTAAAATTCACAAATTGAAGGTCAGGATCAGCCCCAAAACGAAATTCGAGTTAAGATTAGTGATCTCCATTACAAGGGGGTCATAAGGTATGTAAAATTTGATAAGAAATATATCTACTTGAAATTCTCATGATTCTAGGGAGATTGAAATCTGTTGATGCATGTAGGTTAAATGAATAGATTAAGGATGATATAGTGTCTAGGAGTAAACCCTAGACAACTATAAGTGAAATCATGTCTAAATTCAGGAAATCTCATGAACACATTGAAGGTGGGTTATGGGTTTTGTGAGAAAATGATGAACACTAGGGTTTAGAAGGCTATTCTAGTGTAAATGGATTCATAGAAACTGATTTCTGAAAAATATGATGTTTAATTATATATGTGATAGCTCAATTAATGATAATCGAGGCTAAATGACAAGCCAAGGATTAGAATATAAAAGATATAAATTCTGCCCTTTATGTGTTCGTAGAAATGCCTCAAAGAAGGCTTGAAACTGAAAATTCAAGTTAAAAAGCATAATTGTGATGTTTAGGCAAATTATACGATATATGATTAAAAAGGGAGTTCTAAACGTATCATGATTGAACTCTATAGGAAAAGATACCGGAGCGTCGAGTGGACAAGCCGGTGGTGACTTGCGTTTGAAGGGCGTGCATTGAAGGTATGTAACTTGACCCGTTACATTAAGTGAATTGTTATTAAATTATGAATGGATACAATGTAAAATAGAAGTTGCGTTGATTGTAGCGATCATGTTCGTTACTCAAATGAATAGGTTAAGTTTTGGTTAAGAGTCGTTGGGTAGTCATTATAATGGTGGATTCCATAGATGAGCCAAACGTGTCGAATAATCAATTAATGCGAGGCTAATGCTTCGTTATATGGTTATTTAGTCTTTTGTTAATGTTATTAATAGATATATTAAAATACGAGAAATTAGCATTTCGGTTTGCTTAAATGATGAAACCCATAAGGGTAAACTAAATGGGTCATTAAGAGAAGGTATGAATTGGATAACGGTAGTACCTTACTTGTAGATTTTGAGCCCGAGTAATGGGTAACGAATTACTAAACACGCAAACCGGTGATGGGAGCGTGGTGTTGAAAATAAAAACCCATGATTGGGATATTCTTATTTAAAAGTGATATCCCGTTCATGGAAGTTTGGGTGAAATGAATAAACGGATCAAACAACAAAGTTACAGAGTCTGCCGTAAGTTACGGTCTCTACCATAACTTACGGTAGAGAACAAAAGTGTTACGGTGGTTCACTACTGTTTTACAGTAGACTAGGATCATACAGCGTCTACCGTAACTTACGGTAGATACCGTAAGTTACGGTAGAGTCCAGAAATTTTTGTTAAAATTCTGCATAGCTTAGTTAATCGAATCAGTTTCTGAGCATAGTTCGATTATGCAAATTATCTAAGAATACTAACACGAATATTTGTCAAAATCTCCAGTTTTTAGGTATTGCAAGTACGTGGATGATGATCAAGACAATGCTCTCGAACCGGACACAATCTTTTGAAGCTTCCGCACTAGATTAACTTCGTTTTAGACAATGTTTATAATGTAAACAATTTATTAATCATGTTTTGAATGACGTAACTAGTTAAGTAATTGTCTAGAATGTAATCACTTTTAAATCTTGAATTTTGTACATCTTTTGAAGTAAGGTACCGTCTTAAGTAAATTCATGTGTAATTACATTAAATTCCTATAAAATTTAGACGGGTGTTACAAGTTAGTAATCAGAGCTTAAGGTTGTAAACAAAGTGTTCGGTTTAAGCTTGATCGATTGTCCGGTAAGAATTAATTTATTATTTTAGTAGATCCTACCTTATGTATGAAATGAGATGCGAATTAATGTGCATGGGAAGGGTGTGTTAACACACTCAAACCCGGAAAGTGCACCAAATGTGAACGGTAAAAGCAAGTCACGCACTTGGCTAAACCAAAGCAAATAAAGCTATGTTATAAATGAAATGTTTAATGTTTAATGTAAACATTTCAGTTTCAAGATGTCGAAAGGAAACGATAATGATCCGGTGCCGACAAGCACAGAACAAATGAAAGAGATAATTGCCGAAGAAGTGGGGAAGGCAATTGAAGGTAGTCTATCCGGGTTTATAGACAAAATTCAAAACACGGTGTTGTCACTTGTCGAAGAATGAGTCAAAAGGTTGGAAGATAGTGTCAACCTTATGAAAGAGAAATCGGGAGAACATAAGGGATGTTCGTACAAAGAGTTTATGGCGTGTAAACCGCCAATCTAAAACGGGGAGGTTGACCCGATAATATGCCAGAGATGGTTAAGCGATGTTGAAGGAGTGTTTGAAAGGACCCATTGCGACGAAAGTGACTTTGTTGCTTACGGAACGGGTCAGTTGAGAGGTCAAGCCAAAGATTGGTGGGACAATAAAAAGTAGGAAATAGGGGCTGAAGCGGCGAGGGCCATGACATGGGAGGAGTTTAAGACACCGTTTCTTAAACATCATAGTCCCAAGGCAGTCATTAATAAAATCAAGGAAGAGTTCATGCAACTTAGGCACAAGGGCGAGACCATAGACAAGATTACGGCGACGTTTATGGATAAGATGAAGTTTTGCAATGAATTGGTGACGAATGAGGAACAAAAGATATACTACTACTATAACATGTTGAGCGCTGAGTATAGGGAGTTCATGACTCCTTCAAAATACGAGACCCTTACCGAGATCATAAACGTTGCTCGGGAACGGGAAATCGAGCTGAAGAAACAAGTTGAAAGGGGTGAGCGAAGGGCACAGGATGTGAATCCAAGCCCTACAAAGAAAGCTCGAACTGGAGAATCGGGAAAGAAGGTTGATGCTAAAGGTGGGTCGCCAAGTTGTAAAGTGTGTGGAAAAGGGCACAAGGGAGAGTGTCGGTTCAAAGACAAACCGTGCCCCATATGTAGTAAAACGGGGCACACGGCGTCTCTATTCCCGGGTAAAGTCTCGGTTTGCTACAAATGTTATCAGCCCGGCCACAAAAAGTCCGAATGCCCAGACTTAGTTGGAAGGAGAGACGTTAAAGAATCTCTAGCAGAAGCCCCTAAGGCGAAGGCTAGGTCCTTCCAACTTACCGCTACCGAAGCAAAGATAGCACCCGATGTGGTCTCATGTATATTCACAATTAACTCAATTCCTGCACGTGTATTGTTTGATACGGGTGCGAATAAATCCTTCATTTCGCATGGATTTATTCGACATCCTTCATTTGTATTGACGAAATTATCTGTGCCCTTAGAAGTTGAAATAGGGGACAATAAAAGTTTTATGGTTTGTGATATTTGTCGAGGCTGCAAATTAAGCATCGATGATGAAGAATACCTGATAGACCTAATCCCGATGTCAATGGGGGAATTTCAAGTAGTCGTTGGGATGGATTGGCTATCTCAGCACCACGCGAAGGTCGTGTGTTTTCGTAAGGAGATAAAGCTAACATCTCCGAGCGGGAAACACGTTACTAGCTATGGTGAAAAAGGAGGTAACCCCATAATATGCTCAATGTTGAAAGCTCACAAGCTTATGAAGCAAGGATGCAAGGCATTTATGATATACGCAAATGAGCCCGAGAAAGAATCACTGAAGATTGAAGATGTACCGGTAGTACGGGACTATGAAGATGTGTTTCCAGAGGATTTACCGGGGATACCGCCCGAACGGGAAATAGAGTTCGGAATCGAATTGATTCCGGGCGCAAAACCCGTAGCTAGAGCACCGTACCGACTCGCGCCGTCGGAATTACAAGAGTTGATGTCCCAGATTCAAGACCTGCTTGACAAAGGATTCATAAGGCCGAGTGTGTCTCCTTGGAGCGCACCGGTACTGTTCGTGAAAAAGAAAGACGGAAGCATGCGCATGTGTATCGATTACCGAGAGTTAAACAAACTCACGGTAAAGAACCGATACCCGCTTCTGAGGATAGATGATCTATTCGACCAATTACAAGGTGCGAACTGGTTTTCAAAGATTGACCTTAGATCGGGGTATCACCAACTAAAGGTCAAGGAGGAAGATGTGCCGAAGACGGCTTTCCGCACGCGATACGGACATTACGAGTTCCACGTGATGTCATTTGGGCTAACAAATGCACCCACGGCTTTCATGGACCTCATGAACCGGGTTTGCAAGCCAATGCTGGATAAATCGGTCATCGCGTTTATCGACGACATTCTAGTGTACTCGAAAAATGAAGCAGATCATGCACATCATCTACAAGAGGTGCTAGAGACACTCAGGCGAGAAAAGCTATATGCAAAATTCTCAAAGTGCGCCTTCTGGTTACGAGAGGTGCAATTCCTCGGCCACATCATAAGTGCCGATGGAATTTTGGTGGACCCGTCCAAGATAGAGGCCGTGTCGAAATGTAACCCTCCGAAGAATCCTTCGAAAATTAGAAGCTTCTTAGGACTTGCGGGATACTATAGGAGATTCATTCAAGATTTCTCTAAGATTGCGTCGCCGCTAACTAAGTTAACCCGAAAGGAGGAGAAATTCATCTGGGGTGTCGAACAAGAAAGAGCATTTCAAACGTTAAAAAAGAAGTTAACTCAAGCTCCGGTATTGACATTACCGGATGGAGTCGAAGATTTGGTGGTTTATTCGGATGCTTCACTATCGGGGCTCGGATGCGTTCTGATGCAACGGGGCAAAGTTATAGCTTATGCCTCGAGGCAATTGAAGGTACATGAAAAGAAATATCCCACGCATGATCTCGAATTAGCTGCGGTGGTGTTTGTGTTAAAAATATGGAGGCACTATTTATACGGGGTAAAGTGCCCCATATTCACTGACCACAAGAGTTTGAAATACTTCTTCGATCAGAAGGAGTTAAACATGCGACAAAGGCGGTGGTTAGAAACGGTAAAGGACTATGACTGCGAAATACATTACCACCCCGGAAGGGCAAACGTTGTGGCGGATGCATTGAGTAGGAAATCGGACTATGTCCCAATACGAGTAAGATCGATGCAGCTCATTGTAACCTCGGGTCTACTCGAACGAATCCGAGAGGCACAAGTCGGGGCAGTGAAAGAAGAAAACCTAAAAAGGGAAAGGATAGTTGGTCAGCTGAATGATTTGGCAGATGGTAGCCATGGTTTGAAAACTCGATTTGGAAGAATATGGATCCCAAATTCCTGTGGAGTTAAGACGCTTCTACTCAACGAAGCTCACAAGTCCCATTATTCTATTCATCCGGGTGCAACCAAGATGTACAACGATCTGAAACTAAATTATTGGTGGCCCGGGATGAAGAGGGATGTAGTAAAATACGTGGAGAAGTGCTTGACTTGCTTACAAGTCAAGGCAGAACACCAGAAACCATATGGTAAACTGCAAACGTTGGATATTTCAGTTTGGAAATGGGAACAAATCACGATGGACTTGTTGACCAAACTGCCCAAAACTAGCCGCGGTTTCGATGCTATATGGGTAGTTGTAGATAGGTTGACAAAAAGTGCTCACTTCATTCCGATTCGTGAGACTTATACATCTGAAAAGATGTCAGAGGTGTATACCAATGAAATAGTGGCACGTCACGTGGTACCGATATCCATTGTGTCCGACAGAGATACTCGGTTTACTTCAAACTTTTGGCGCGAATTTCAAGAAGAAATGGGAACTAGACTGTTCATTAGCACTGCTTACCATCCACAAACGGATGGGCAGAGTGAAAGAACGATACAAACGTTAGAGGATATGTTGCGGGCTTGCATTATCGACTTCGGGGGTAGTTGGGATGTCTATCTACCCTTGGTCGAATTCTCATATAACAATAGTTATCACGCGAGCATTGGAATGGCCCCGTTTGAAATGCTATATGGTAGAAAGTGCCGAACCCCGGTGTGTTGGGGAGAAGTGGGCCCACGTGAACTGGCCCTTAATGATGTTGTCCAGGCCACTAATGAGAAAATTGACATAGTTCGAGCTCACTTAAAAGCGGCCCAAGATAGACAAAAGTCTTATGCCGACAAAAGACGGAGACCAATTGAATTCCAGGTAGGCGACATGGTGATGCTCAAGGTTTCCCCATGGAAGGGCGTTATCAGATTCAGAAAAAGAGGGAAACTAAGCCCGAGGTTTATCGGGCCATTTAAAATCATTGAACGGGTAGGCAAGGTAGCTTATCGCCTTGAGCTACCGGAAGAATTAAATGGAATACATGGCACGTTCCATGTATCACAGCTACGAAAGTGTCTAGCGGAGGAAACAACTTATATCCATTACGACGATATCGAGGTGGATAATAGCCTGAATTATGCAGTAAGACCATTAGAGATTCTAGATCGAAAGGTTAAGCACTTGCGAAATAAACGAATCGATCAAGTCAAGATCAAATGGGAGCATAGGAAAGGTTCGGAAATTACATGGGAGTCCGAAGAGGAGATGCGGCGTCTCTACCCGACATTATTTGGTAAGTATTTCAGGTTTCGAGGACGAAACCCTTTTTAAGGGGGGTGGACTTGTAACACCCCAAAAATGCAAATTATTTATTTTAAATGTTATGTTGGTAAACTAACTAGGATTAAAATAACCTAGTTAGGTAAAAATCTTGTAGTGACTTATAAAAGGGTTAAAGACACTATAAATAATAACTTAATGATAGTTGGGGGACCAAAAGTGATTAAAATGGAATTAGTAATAATAAAATAAAATTAAAACTCAAGACACTCACATAGGTGTGTGTGAGTTCGACCAGAGGCAAGGGGGCGACCAGGAGAAGAACTCCAACCCTAGTTCTTGTCTAAAATTCACAAATTGAAGGTCAGGATCAGCCCTAAAATGAAATTCGAGTTAAGATTAGTGATCTCCATTACAAGGGGGTCATAAGGTATGTAAAATTTGATAAGAAATCTCTACTTGAAATTCTCATGATTCTAGGGAGATTGAAATCTGTTTATGCATGTAGGTTAAATGAATAGATTAAGGATGATATAGTGTCTAGGAGTAAACCCTAGACAACTATAAGTGAAATCATGTCTAAATTCAGGAAATCTCATGAACACATTGAAGGTGGGTTATGGGTTTTGTGAGAAAATGATGAACACTAGGGTTTAGAAGGCTATTCTAGTGTAAATTGATTCATAGAAACTGATTTCTGAAAAATATGATGTTTAATTATATATGTGATAGCTCAATTAATGATAATCGAGGCTAAGTGACAAGCCAAGGATTAGAATATAAAAGATATAAATTCTGCCCTTTATGTGTTCGTAGAAATGCCTCAAAGAAGGCTTGAAACTGAAAATTCAAGTTAAAAACGCATAATTGTGATGTTTAGGCAAATTATGCGATATATGATTAAAAAGGGAGTTCTAAACGTATCATGATTGAACTCTATAGGAAAAGATACCGGAGCGTCGAGTGGACAAGCCGGTGGCGACTTGCGTTTGAAGGGCGTGCATTGAAGGTATGTAACTTGACCCGTTACATTAAGTGAATTATTATTAAATTATGAATGGATACAATGTAAAATAGAAGTTGCGTTGATTGTAGCAATCATGTTCGTTACTCAAATGAATAGGTTAAGTTTTGGTTAAGAGTCGTTGGGTAGTCATTATAATGGTGGATTCCATAGATGAGCCAAACGGGTCGAATAATCAATTAATGTGAGGCTAATGCTTCGTTATATGGTTATTTAGTCTTTTGTTAATGTTATTAATAGATATATTAAAATACGAGAAATTAGCTTTTCGGTTTGCTTAAATGATGAAACCCATAAGGGTAAACTAAATGGGTCATTAAGAGAAGGTATGAATTGGATAACGGTAGTACCTTACTTGTAGATTTTGAGCCCGAGTAATGGGTAGCGAATTACTAAACACGCAAACCGGTGATGGGAGCGTGGTGTTGAAAATAAAGAACCCATGATTGGGATATTCTTATTTAAAAGTGATATCCCGTTCATGGAAGTTTGGGTGAAATGAATAAACGGATCAAACAACAAAGTTACAGAGTCTGCCGTAAGTTACGGTCTCTACCGTAACTTACGGTAGAGAACAAAAGTGTTACGGTGGTTCACTACTGTTTTACGGCAGACTAGGATCATACAGCGTCTACCGTAACTTACGGTAGATACCGTAAGTTACGGTAGAGTCCAGAAATTTTTGTTAAAATTCTGCATATCTTAGTTAATCGAATCAGTTTCTGAGCATAGTTCGATTATGCAAATTATCTAAGAATACTAATACGAATATTTGTCAAAATCTCCAGTTTTTAGGTATTGCAAGTACGTGGATGATGATCAAGACAATGCTCTCGAACCGAACACAATCTTTTGAAGCTTCCGCACTAGATTAACTTCGTTTTAGACAATGTTTATAATGTAAACAATTTATTAATCATGTTTTGAATGACGTAACTAGTTAAGTAATTGTCTAGAATGTAATCACTTTTAAATCTTGAATTTTGTACATCTTTTGAAGTAAGGTACCGTCTTAAGTAAATTCATGAGTATTTACATTAAATTCCTATAAAATTTAGACGGGTGTTACACCTTGGCCATTTCCTTTGCGACTAGAGAAGCGATGCGCTTGTCAGTGTGGTTGCGGCGGGAGGCGCGAGCAGTGTGAGATCCAAATGATGACATTTTCTGCAACTGACATCGTTATAGGATTCAGACGCGATTAAATCGAGTATAGGCTATAGTATCATCTCACGCTACCCTATATAAAGCACATGAACATGTCTACAAGTAGGCACATAATCTTGTAGGCACATAATTCACAGAATCACATAAACACATAGGCACATAGAGCACAACAGCACGTAGTCCACATAAGCACAACTTCAACTATATTTTGAGCGTATTCACCTACACATATTGCACGTATTCACTTATCATTCAAGTTTCGCGAGCGCGTTCGAGAGTAGCGATTGCGAATAGCGAGTATCACAGTGCATGGATCGCACACATCTATAAATGCGATGAGAGGTTTTCGATTTGTTAGCGTATTGAGATAGATGTGCAGTGCGAGTTGTGCGTGTTGGTCAAGGCGAAAAGAGAATAAATCTCCAAAATTGAAACACGTAAACATATAAAACCACATAAAACACATAAAACACATAAAATTCCACATAAAAGCGATAAATCACAGAGTCAGCGGCGGCGAGCTCAAAATCGAAACACATAAAATCAGCGATCGAAAATAGATTGTCTTGGGTGTTAGACATCGACTACCCAAAGTGATTCGACTATTCTCAAGGACTACGAGTACACGCTTTAGCCTAATAGACTGTGCTCTCTCACCAGCATACGGCGAATGGCACGCATCCTTTCGGTTATTTACGTAACTCGAGTTATTGTAATCCATCGAGACTTTGGTGAGAGTTTTGTAAAAGCCAAATTAGAGAGCAAAGTAAGTCGTCAAGGTTTGGGTTTCACCCCTAACTTAACGTCTGTATTCCTGTTTGTGTGATAGAATCACGAGAGATAGAGAGAGATGGGGAGATTTGCGTCGAAGTATGGACTTCACTCCTGATTCAACGCAAAATATCGTGTTACGCGTCGAACGAGCGATTTATTCAAGAGTTTTCGGTTTTCACACCTAATCTCGACTCACATCCCTCGTTTGTTTTCGAAAATCGTGTGTGGTTAGCCTTAGGAAAGGCTAAGTGATAGCGTTCCAGCCTTAGGAAAAGCTGGTTTGCGCGAAGCTGTAGTATGCGGTGTTCGCACAGGAATAAGTTCGAGAGAGTAACAGAAGTAGGCTCGCGCAGAACCCCTACTGGGTTCGCACAAGGCGGTTTGTTGGTACTTAGACTATAGACTTGGTCGTTTCTAAGATATCGACCCGGACTAGGTCGAGTCTTGCCTAATTCCCTATAGTTATGGCTCTGATATCAATCAGTCACACCCCAACCGATGGCGGAAACATCAGGGCGCGACACTGAGCGAAACAGATTGTCCAGGAGAAATCCATAACAACTAATATTACCCAATATTTAAAGTTACGTCCCATACCATAACATATCAAGCAAAATAGTTATTACAGACATAGTAGCTCAAAGACAAGTAAATTGTTCCGACAACTCAGATTTAAATGTGACGTTTCTAGACCTCCTAACTCGATTCCATATCAGCAAGCATAGCATAAGCATCCTAAACACCTGTCACATACAT
>JARYGA010004494.1:0-46135 GCA_030545235.1 Helianthus tuberosus | reverse complement strand
CGGGCGGCCGCGAGGACAGTATCAGTGGTATCGGTGTTTATTAATTTGACAGCGGAAAATACATCAAGACCGTAGTTAGGAAATAGTTTATCAGAGTAAAACACCACACTTTTATAAATAATAAATACATGCGAAAAACCCAAGTTTCCATTACAAATATGTTTAGGATAAACCCTAATTTATTGAGATAAAACTTCTTTCTTGTTTATGTAACTTTTATAGCCACTTTTTCAAGCATTCAGTGCTCGCCAGCTGCCTTCTATTTGCCTTTCACATTTTGTTACCAGAAATGCGTTTTAAAAAGTTTTATCAGCAAGAAAGCAAGAAATACTGGCAAGTGCATCCCAGTTTAATCAAAACAAGCTTTTATATTTTTACAGTATTGAGAGCAATTACAATATTTATATCTACCCAATTACCACCCATGGCACTGTCAATCTTGACTTGCAGTCATGCTACTACTCATAGTGTAGTAACAAGTAATGTATACAAAACCCCAACATATTGACAGTAATTGTAGAATACATAGACTTAATCACTGTTAATTGTACTTTAAAACATTTGAGGTTTTGTAAAAACAGTTTACAAAAATAAGATGTACTCACTTTGCTGTTTTAGATAATACTACGGCTTTCTGGTGACTTCTTGGTTATAATTTATTAAAATTAAACAATGCACACGTGTTAGTACGATATCCCAATTTACATTAGCCATACCCCCGAGACAAAACTCCAATGACTGAGTCAGGCAGAGCCTTGACATGCGTTACGGAGCCCTAAATCAACCGGGGTAGAGTACTAATACGTAACCGGGGATTATAATACTTGCAACGAGGCAGAGTTTCGTGAATTAGGGGTGTACTACTAGAAAGAAACGAAATAGCAATTTCGAATTTATATCAAAATGCTGCAGGAGATCAAGTCCCAGGCCAGGCTTTATATACCCAAAATTGTCCGCTCCCGCGTGTCACGACAGAAACGTGGTCACCTTCCGCGTGTCGCCTGAGATAACTATTTTGCCTAGGCCTGCCTTGCTGTGTTTCTAGTTCTGTGGTGTCGAGGACTTCTGGTTTTGACACGTTTTAGTACCTTTCGCTTGTCGCGGAAGGTTTAGGGGTACCCCCCATGACCCCCAAACCCTAAATCCTGATTTTTCGTTTTCGTTCGCGTCGTACACATTTTGGGGTCTCAACTAGGTTTCTTGTAATGTGTTTTTGAGTAGTGTTACATCCTTCCCACCTTTTTTTAAATCTCGTCCTCGAGATTCACTGGAATATGTGTGGATACTTCTTTTGCATTTCTGACTCGAGCTCCCAAGTGTCCTCTGGTCCTCTCTTGGAATCCCATTTTACTTTGACTAGAACTAATCTCTTGTGTTTGAGGTTCTTGATCTTTCTATCTTCAATCTACAGTGGTTTTTTCTACAAACTTAAGTTTCTCATTTACCTCTATGTCCTTAAGAGGTAACATTAACGATTCATCTACTAAACATTTCTTGAGATTACACACATGAAATACATCATGTATTCCTGCCATATCCTCTGGCTGTTGTAGCTGGTAAGCTAATGGTCCTATTCTTCTAATAATCTCAAAAGATCCAACATACTTGGGGCTTAGCTTTCCCCTTTTTATGAATCTGACCAGTCCTTTCCATGGAGAAACTTTTAATAATACCTTATCTCCTACTTGAAATTCCAATGGTTTTCGTCTGTTATCAGCATATCTCTTTTGACGATCGCGTGCTGCTTTCAGTCTTTCCTTAACTTGAATAATCTTGTCCGTTGTTTCTTGTACTATCTCTGGTCCAGATAGTTGTTTTATCCAATTTCTGCCCAACAGATTGGAGTTCGGCACTTTCGTCCATAAAGTGCTTCAAATGGTGTAGCATTGATACTGGTATGATAGCTTTTATTGTAGGAAAATTCTATTAATGGTAAATGATCGTCCCGATTTCCTCCGAAATCAATTACGCAATCTCTAAGCATATCTTCCATTGTCTGAATTGTCATTTCGCTTTGTCCGTCTGTTTGAGGATGATAAGAAGTGCTTAGATTTAACTTGGTTCCCATTGCTTTTTGAAAACTAGTCCAAAAAATGAGAAGTAAAACGACTATCTCTATCTGAAACAATAAATAAAGGAATTCCATGTAATGAACCTATTTCATTTACATATAACTTGGCTAGATGTTCCATACTGAAAGTTTCCTTCATTGGTAAGAAATGTGCAGACTTAGTTAATCTATCTACAATCACCCAGATTGTATCATTACCTTTTCGTGTCTTAGGTAGTTTGGTAACAAAGTCCATGGTTATCAATTCCCATTTCCATATCGGCATTTCTAGTTGCTGTAATAAACCTGAGGGTTTCTGATGTTTAGCTTTAATCTGTGAACAGGTTAGACACTTGGCAACATAGGTTGTTATATCCTTTTTCATTCCTATCCAAGAGAAATTCTTTCTTAAGTCTTGATACATTTTATCACTGCTAAGATCTATCGTATACTTAGACTTATGGCTTCTTCTAAAATTCGGTGGTGTAGGTTTCCTTGTTTGGGTATCCAGATTCTTTTCTTATGGAATCTCCAAATTCCATCTATTCCTTGTTCTAATTCCTTAATCATTCCTTTTAATTTTTTCAGTATTTTTTATTACTAATTCATGTAATTCTCTAATTTGCTTCTTTAAATCTATCTGCAGATTTAATTTGAGAGAGCGTACTCGTCTTGGCTTTTCATGATATTTTCGACTTAAAGCATCAGCTACTATATTAGCCTTTCCTGCATGATACTGGATATTACAATCATAATCACTAAGAATTTCCATCTATCGTCTCTGTCTCATATTTAACTCTTTTTGCCCGAAAACATATCTTATACTCTTATGATCGGTGAAAATAGTAAACTTGCTACCATACAGGTAGTGTCTCCAAATTTTAAGGGCAAAAATTGTAACAACTCTCATCAAAAGTCCTAATTATTATTTTATTTTGTCCAATAGGAAACCCTAATTGAGACCCCAAGTGATTCTGTATAAACCCTAAAATTTTCAGAACAAACAGAATCAGGATCAGGGCCCCTAAAACTCAGGGGGGGTATTCCCTAGTTACGATTATCCACTTAAATTGCTGTCAAAAACAAATTTTATCATTCCGTTGACTGAGCAAGGCTACAAACACACGGGGCTACCCTATAGTAGATTGTGACCCCTCGCGCCACGCGACGCCCAAGGTGGTACCCCTCGCGTCACGCGAGGGGGTCAAATTTCAAGTATAAATAGTGGGGTTTGGGACTTGAATTTTGGCACTTGAACGATGTTAAAATTCGTTTTACATGGAAGAGATGCTCCGAGCATGTGTAATAGATTTCGGTGGAAACTAGGACGATCACCAACCTTTAATTGAATTCTCCTATAATAATAGTTATCATGCAAGTATCGAAGCTGCCCCGTTCGAAGCACTATACGGACGTAAGTGTAGAACTCCAGTTTGTTGGGCAGAAATAGGAGAAAGTCAATTATCAGGTCCAGAGATTGTGCAAGAAACTACTGACAAGATCACTCAAATCAAGGAAAGACTAAAGACGGCTCGAGATCGCCAGAAAAGCTATGCCGACAATCGACGCAAGCTACTCGAGTTTCAAATAGGAGACAAAGTACTATTGAAAGTTTCTCCTTGGAAAGGAGTAGTTCGATTCGGTAAGAAAGGAAAGCTAAGTCAAAGGTACGTAGGACCATTTCCAGTGATCCAACGTATAGGACCAGTTGCTTATCGTTTACAACTACCAGAGGAGTTAGCTGGAGTACATGATATATTTCATATATCCAATCTCAAGAAATGTTTATCTGACGAATCACTGGTAGTACCTCTTCAAGATATAGAGGTAAATGAAAAGTTAAAATTTATTGAGAAACCTCTTCAGATAGAAGACAGAAAGATCAAGTTTCTCAAACACAAGCGACTAGTATTAGTCAAAGTCAAATGGGATTCTAAAAGAGGACCTGAATACACTTGGGAGTTGGAATCAGAAATGAAGCGGAAACATCCTCACTTATTCCAGTAAATCTCGACGACGAGATTTTTATTAAGTGGGAGGATGTAACAACTCTCATCAAAAGTCCTAATTATTAGTTTATTTTTTCCAATAGGAAACCCTAATTGAGACCCCAAGTGATTCTGTATAAACCCTAAAATTTTCAGAACAAACAGAATCAGGATCAGGGCCCCTAAAACTCAGGGGGGGTATTCCCTAGTTACGATTATCCACTTAAATTGCTGTCAAAAACAAATTTTATCATTCCGTCGACTCAGCAAGGCTACAAACACACGGGGCTACCCTATGGTAGATTGTGACCCCTCGCGCCACGCGACGCCCAAGGTGGTACCCCTCGCGTCACGCGAGGGGGTCAAATTTCAAGTATAAATAGTGGGGTTTGGGACTTGAATTTTGGCACTTGAACGACGTTAAAATTCATTTTACACTTCGAGATATCATCTGTTTACTACCAAACACACACAATTCACGAAACGCTGCCGCAAAACAGGGTAATAACTCGATCGCTGCTACGATTCAATGTCCGATCGATTGAAATCAATCCAATGGATGTTTAAGTGCTGCCCAAATTAGGGTTATGCTTTGTCATTCATCGTGAATTCGATGGATGTTTAAGTATCGCACTTTGTCATTCGTTGTGAGGGTTTTAATCTCGTGAGTTATCGTAATTGTTGTATCAGTTACTGACCTAGTTGTGTGCATTGATATTTTAATTAGGTTACAAGGCTAATCAGTAGGCTAGACTCTGCCCATATTAAATCTGCAATGTGAGTCATTCTCTTTTTATCAAATATTTTACAATACTCCATTTTCAAATGTTATAATTACAGGGATTAAGTCGTGGTTATCTTGAATCACTGACTAGAGGGGTATTGTGCACATTACTAATTTCTCACGGGTTAGGCTAATAAATCCTCACCATGATAAACGTCACTACTTGGGGTGGAACCCAATAGTGGTATGACCATCGTCACACGGGTGACAAGGCGCCAGATAAAAAATAAGATAGAAGCCATTGTAATCGCTCTTATGCTGTAAATTATAATTATGTGTCATTTTGTCAAAATGAATGATTCACCAGTACTTCCCCGCTGACAAAAACATTTTTAAAATATGTTTCAGGCGACCTGCTGTAAATCAAGGAAAACGTGCTACGGTGCACTAACCAGCTTGAAGAGGTGGCTCAGTTAAAATGAATAAACATGTTTTAATAAATCAGGGAATTTCCTAGTAAAAATTCCTCTATTGTAAATTACGGGGTTTTACCCGAATTATGAAATAAAATAATCGGGCATTTCAAGTTTTAAAAGATCCTGTTTAAAATACTTCCGCTGTCGCATCAATCAAATACCACGGGTTCCTGTCCCGCGGCTCCTTACCGGGTCCAACCGGGGCTGGGGCCGTGATAAAAATTATGGCTCCAAACTCTAGATCATGGGTTGTATAATTCTCTTCATGATTCTTAAGTTGTCTAGAGGCATAGGCTATAACCTTTTGACGTTGCATCAATACACATCCGTAACCTAACTTAGAGGTGTCACAATAGACTATAAAGTCTTTAGTTCCTTCTGGTAATGTGAGTATGGGTGCGTTGGTTAATCTTTACTTAAGAATTCTAAAAGCTTCTTCCTGTTTTGGTCCCCATTCAAAATTAACTGATTTGCAGGTCAGTTTGGTTAATGGAATAGCTATTATAGAAAAATCACGGATAAACCGTCTATCATAACCTGCCAGTCCAAGAAAACTTCTCACCTCCGTTGGTGATTCAGGGACTTTCCATTTAGTAATCGCCTCGATTTTTGTGGGATCCACATGAATTCCTTCATGATTAACTAGATGTCCAAGAAATTGTACTTCTTGTAACCAAAATTCGCATTTTGAAAATTTAGCATAAAGCTTTTCTTTTCTCAGCAAATTTAAAAGTATAAACAAATGCTCTGCATGATCTTCTTTACTTTTAGAGTAAATAAGAATATCATCTATAAAGACAATTATGAATTCATCCAGATATGGTTTACATATTCTGTTCATCATGTCCATAAATTCAATTAGGGCATTGGTTAAACCAAATAGCATCACTGTAAATTCATAATGAGCGTACCTTGTTCTGAAAGCAGTTTTAGGAATGTCCTCTTCATGTACTTTCAGTTGATGATATCCTGAGCGTAAATCGACCTTAGAAAAGAATCAAGCTCCTTGAAGTTGATCAAACAGATCATCGATTCTCGGTAATGGGTACCGATTCTTAATCATGACCTTGTTTAATTCTCGGTAATCAATGCACATGCACATTGATCCGTCCTTTTTCTTGACAAACAAGATTGGTGCTCCCCATGGTGATGAACTAGCTTGTATGAAACGTTTCTCCAGAAGTTCGTCCAATTGTTTCTTCAGTTCTTGCATCTCCGCTGGTGCTAAAGGGTAGGGTGTCTTGGCAATCGGTGCTATCCCTGGTAGTAGGTGAATTCTGAATTCAACTTCTCTATCTGGTGGCAGTCCCGGTAGTTCTTTTGGGAAAACATCTGAGAATTGAGATACTACGGGAATATCTTTCAATTATTTTCCTTTAGTGTTAATGATTATAGAAATCATATACACTAGTGATCCTTTTCTTGCATAGCTGGTCGTTTTCGTCACAGAGATGAATTTTGTGGATATGGTTGGCTTATCTCCTCTAATTGTGATCTTTTCACCCTTTGATGAATTTACTTGTATTGACTTGTGATCACAGAGAATACTGGCTTTATTGGCTACTAACCAATTCATGCCTAATACGATATCAAATCTAGACAGATTCATTGGATAAAGGTTAGCAATAAAATTATGTTTTAAAATTTCTATTCTTTCTCCCTGCAAGATTTCAGTAATCTTAATGGATTCTCCATTTGTCGTTTCCACCAGGCATTCTTGTTGGAGTTTAGTTAATGGTTGATTGAGAAGTTTGCAGAATGAAGTATTAATAAAACTTCGGTTTGCACCAGAGTCAAATAATACTTTAGCAAAAATATCATTAACTAAAAACGTACCGGCAATCACATCCGGAATCATTTTGGCTTCTTCAGTTGTCAAAAGAAATGCTCTGGCATTCTTGGTAGTTTTGCTGTTTGTTACTGGAGCTAGTTTCGGACAGTTCGGTTTGATATGCCCTTTCTCTCCACAGTTGAAGCATAGCTTATTGCTGGGTTACTTCCCGCAGTCTTCTTCCTTGTGTCCAGATATTTTGCAGAAGTTGCAGTATATGGAACATCTTCCTGAATGCTTTTTCTTACAGTACTTACAATAAGGTGCATGCATAGAACGTGTACCTTTCCCACGATTGGAATTACGGTAGCGAAATTTCTGGGTAAGTTTTCGAGTTAGGTTCTTTCTTTGGTTTTCTTCTTGCGTACGTACTAATTCATCAGTCTAGGTACTTCCGTTCTTGCATCTCCGCTGGTGCTAAAGGGTAGGGTGTCTTGGCAATCGGTGCTGTCCCTGGTAGTAGGTGAATTCTGAATTCAACTTCTCTATCTGGTGGCAGTCCCGGTAGTTCTTTTGGGAAAACATTTGAGAATTGAGATACTACGGGAATATCTTTCAATTATTTTCCTTTAGTGTTAATGATTATAGAAATCATATACACTACTAATCCTTTTCTTGCATAGCTGGTCGTTTTCATCACAGAGATGAATTTTGTGGATCTGGTTGGCTTATCTCCTCTAATTGTGATCTTTTCACCCTTTGGTGAATTTACTTGTATTGACTTGTGATCACAGAGAATACTGACTTTATTGGCTACTAACCAATTCAAGCCTAATACGATATCAAATCTAGACAGATTCATTGGATAAAGGTTAGCAATAAAATTATGTTTTAAAATTTCTATTCTTTCTCCCTGCAAGATTTCAGTAATCTTAATGGATTCTCCATTTGTCGTTTCCACCAGGCATTCTTGTTGGAGTTTAGTTAATGGTTGATTGAGAAGTTTGCAGAATGAAGTATTAATAAAACTTTGGTTTGCACCAGAGTCAAATAATACTTTAGCAAAAATATCATTAACTAAAAACGTACCGGCAATCACATCCGGAAGCCCTTTCTCTCCACAGTTGAAGCATAGCTTATTGCTGGGTTTCTTCCCGCAGTCTTCTTCCTTGTGTCCAGATATTTTGCAGAAGTTGCAGTATATGGAACATCTTCCTGAATGCTTTTTCTTACAGTACTTACAGTAAGGTGCAGGCATAGAACGTGTACCTTTCCCACGATTGGAATTACCGTAACGAAATTTCTGGGTAGGTTTTCGAGTTAGGTTCTTTCTTTGGTTTTCTTCTTGCGTACGTACTAATTCATCAGTCTAGGTATTTGCAAATTCTACTGCTTCTTCTATAGTTTGTGGTCTAGCTGCCTTGACTACATGACTGATCTCACTAATTAATCCCCAAATGTAACGGGAGATTAACACTGGTTCTGGTGAGGCAATGGTTGGCACTATTCTAGCATATTCGAAGAATATGGTGGTGTAACCCTTGCAGTTTACTCAAGTCATTCTAAGGTTTAAGAACTGATTAGCGATTTGTTCCTTTTCATTGGGAGGACAAAATTTTCTTTCAACCATGTTCTTAAAGTCAGTCCACTCCATATTATAAACTCTGTCACTTCCTCTAGACTAGAGAATAGTATTCAATCAATCTAAGGCTGCATTCTTGAAAAGATTAGAAGCAAACATAATCTTATTTTTTCTACACATTTACTTATTTTTAAGACTGCTTCTATCTTTTCTATCCAACGTAGAGCTGCAATGGCTCCTTCATTTCCAGAGAATTCTATTTGTTTGCAAGACCATAATTCTTTATAAGAACAACCATATGACATGGTTCTTCTTCTTTTTGGAATAGGCAATTGAAGTAGCGGTCCATTATTCACGCTGTGACTAGGTTCAGTAGGTGGTCGTTTACTTCCGTTATCAGTTTTATTATTTTCTGCTTCATTAACAGTCTTGATGATATATGGCATAGCATTTATAATTCCTTGTGCGACTATATGTTGGATGGCACTGTTATCTATTTAGTTTCCATTATTCTCATTATTATGATTTTCCTGATTTACTTCGTTGTCCATCTGGATTATAAACATTTATCAGGTATTAATATAACATAATAAGATTTAATCTAAACAATCATGCAAACAAATTGATCAAAATCGTCGAGCATTGCGACATTTACTCTACACACACACACACACACACACACACACACACATATATATATATATATAGGGGAAGGTTCATTTGAGAAGAAAATTTAATTGAGAAGAAAAAGAACAAAGGGCAATTTTGTAAATATTAAATAGATTTTTCACTTATCTCATTTATTATCATTTTTGACTAATTAATTAGTCATAAAGACTATTATCCTTCACACTAACTTTTTTTGCCTACACACATCAAAAGTTATCTTACGTATTTCGAAATTCATCCTACACATTGAAATTTATCATATACAACTCGTAATTTATCCTACACAACTCGTAATTTATCCTACACTTTAAATTATTTTATTTTATTTTTTTGAAAAAATATATATTTTGAAGATAAGTTACAAAAAAAAATAATGTATTAGCTATTAAAGAGGAAGACTACAAATTAATGACCTATATAGACTTACCAATGTACCCTTATAGTAACATTAAATACTTATATTAAATGAAGTAAAATAAAGCATTCTTATTTGTTGAAATTTGTTCTTTTTTATTCTTACAAAAAATTTCTTCTCATTTGAACTCTCCACTATATATATATGTATATATATATATATATAGCGTGAGGTTCATTGGGCAATACTAAAAAAGTAGGGAACAGTTGGGAACCGACTCAAACGAACTCCGATTGGACTCATTCCGGCGGCGTTGGAACCGGCTTGTCGAACCCTAACTAGGATCTTTTAACCCTAAACCCTAAATCATAACCCCTAAACCCTAAATATATTAGGATTTGGCTTTTAGGGTTTAGCTTTAGGGTTTAGCCTTAGGGTTTAGCTTTATGGTTTAGCTTTAGGGTTTAGAGTTTAGCTTTAGGCTTTAGGGTTTAGCTTTAGGTTTAGCCTTTAAGGTTTAGCTTTTAAGGTTTATAGTTTATATTTTACGGTTTAGCTTAGGTTTTAGCCTTATTTTTTAGCTTTAGTGTTTAGAGTTTAGGATTTAGGATTTAGGGTTTAGGGTTAAGAGATCTTAGTTATGGTTCGACGAGCCGGTTACAACGCCGCTGGAATGAGTCCAATCAGAGTTCGTTTGAGTCGGTTCCCCGCAGTTCCCCACTTTTTTAGTGTTCCCCAATGAACCTTCCCCTATATATATATATATATATATATATATCACAATCTATAACTGAAATTAAAACACACTACTAGTTATGCGTCAATAGGTATTAAGTTATCTATTTTAGTTGATTTTTTTTTCAACTACACACACACACACATATATATATATCTATATTATTATTATTATTATTATTATTATTATATTTATTATTATTATTATTATTATTATTATTACTACTACTACTACTACTACTACTACTAGGGGTTGTTCCAGAAATGCATCTCTCGCTCGTCGTATTTCCACACGAGCTTTTCTCCTATCTGTTTTATGCTCTCTCCTTTCTCAACTAATTCCTCACCAAATGTGCGGAGTTCCTACACATTCTCCACACTCATGGACGGCAGTGGTGCGGGTACTGGGTCAGGGTACTGAGGTATAGGTTCTCCATAAGGGTATGGGTCGCATAACACACTCTGAAAATACGGGTCGTTATTCCAAAATGGATCTGCTGGATTAAGGTTGGTATACTATGCTATAGGATTTGGCATCAGGTCTCCCTGTGGATAAAGTTCCTGATATCCCCCCCCCTACCGCCCCAAACCCTAAATCCTGATTTTTCGTTTTGGTTCACGTTGTAAACGTTTTGGGGTCTTAACTAGGGTTTCTTGTAATGTGTTTTTGAGTGTTGTTACAAAATACACACAAAATACATTTACAAACATATACATGGAAAAGTGAACTAGTTTATACACACACTTATATATAAATATAAACACTTACAAGTATACATGGACTAAAATACAAAGATTATATATAGATTATATATATACATTTAGATTTATAAATATAGTGAAAGTGTAAAATACAATATTGCTTAAAGTACGAGCGTACGCTCTGAAATTACGCAATGTGTAAAACTCAAAACTCTAATCACGCATGTTGAAAACCCATAATTATGCATGTTATACTTATGTAATGAACCATGTTATAATTAGGTAATGAAGCATGTTATGGTTTTCAACATGCATGATTATGTCTTTTCAACATGCGTGATTAGGTTTTTTCAGCATGCGTGATTGGGTTTTTGTGGTTTACAACGTGCGTAATTTCACAGCGTATGCTTGACGTTAAGGAATATTGTACGCTAACCGGCATATATATATATATCCATGATCAATAATTGGACATTTGGACAAAATGGACACACCCCCCCACACACAGACACACACACACACACACACACATATATATATAGGGAGAAGATCATGCGAGAACCACCTCTTATTGTGAGAACCGCGAGAACCAATGTGAACACACCAAAAATGTCTAAAAATAGCTAAAAATCACACAAAAATTTTTTTTTGAATTTTTTAATATTGTTTATAAAAAAATCGCTACTTTTCGAAGCAAAAAAAAATTTTTTTTTTTAAAAATATATATTTTTTTTAAAATAAATTTTTTTTTTTGCTTCTAAAAGTAGCGATTTTAACATAAAAAATATTAAAAAATTCAAAAAAAAAATTTTAGATTTTTTTAGATTTTTTTAGGTTTTTTAGGGGTTTAGTTTTTAGCATTTTAGCTTGGGTGGGGGGTGGGTGGGGGGGGGGGGGTTTAGGTTTTTGGGGGGTGGGGGAGGGGGGTTTAGGTTTTGGAGGGGGGGGTTAGGTTTTTTTTTTGGGGGGGGGGGGGGTGGGGGTTAGGTTTTTTTAGGTTTTTTTAGCTATTTTAGGTTGTGTTCACATTGGTTCTCAGGGTTCTTACAATAAGGGTGGTTCTCGCATGAGCCCCTCCCTATATATATATATATATATTAAGGGAAGGGTTATCTTGAGAACGCTAAATATTGCGAGAACCGTGAGAACGAATGAAAAACCAATCAAAATCAATTTTTTTTAATACAAGCTTCATTATAGTTAATAGGCAAATTGGATTTAAATAATCCCAACTTACTCAATTTGGCCGATAATAATCCCAACTCAGTTATTGGCCGATAATAATCCCAACTGGTCCACTTTTGGCCGATAATAATTCCATTTAGTTATATACATAGTTACACACCTCACAAGTGGTCCCTCAAACTCGGCCAAAGTTATGTAAGTGAGAATGCTTGTGCCCGGTCTTGGAACTTACTCCTACCATAGGCTTGACAATCAATCAAACCTCCTTCTTTTTGACGTTAAAATCCTTGCAAATATCAAGAGGAGTTTAAAGGGTAGGTGGTGGTTCGGGTTTGGTATGTTTTATTGAAAAGACAAAAGACATAAAAATATGGGTTTTCTATTATTTTGTGGCTTAGCAAAAAATACTTTGGGCAAATTTTCTGATTTTTTTTGCCAAAGTTGAAACTGAGCCTTAATCGTAATTTCATAACCGATATGTTTACAAAACTAAAAGTTGAAAAATGAAAATGTTTGTTTTTGTGGTTTTACAAATGAAAGGTTTTAAGGTTCAAGGGGTTTATCTAGGGGATGTTTTTGGTAAAGCAAAGAAAATTAAAGATTTTGTAATGAAAAATGGGTTGATCCTAATGTCTCCATCATTTACTTACTTGGATTTTTGTCGGTAAGGACTTGGAACATATCGACTTGTGAAGTTCTAGATTAGTGAGAACCAAGTGGGCTATTCACACAAGAAACGAAAATTGAGCAATTAGTATAGATGTATATTTATATGCTCGGTAATGGCTCAAAACTCACTTTTTGTGGGAAACTAGGTTGTAGTGTAAAAATCTATATATAATCAAATTTTACAAAGATTTGTCATGCCCGTTTTCGTAATTTTCTTAATTGGTTCTTTTTATCACAACGCTATCAGGTGTAAATTCATAAAAACATAATTTTTAGAACTTATTTTGCCCAACTAAACCAAGATAAGTGAATGAAAAAAAAAAAAAAAAAAACTTCTGAAAAAGTTTGGGTTGATTAGCGGTTCCAAGGCGAGTTCTGTGTAAAGCTTAGTTTAGGACAAACGATTCAAGGTTTTATCATCCCCCCACACTTAAATTACACAGTGCCCTCAATGTGAACCCAATAGGATTTAATTTGGTTAAATGTGTGAAAAGTGTGAAAAAAGAGCAAAATTTTGGGTTACTGACACTTGCAGCACGGGGTGTGCTATGGGGACCCGACCCCGTGTCCAAAGTACCAGTAACAAATTAAATCAGAAGACTTACAGTGGGGTGGCCACGGGGGCGTGCTGTGTGAGCACGGCCCCGTACTACAGACACTATTTTGCAGTTTTTGAGTCGGGAGGCCTTGTTTTACGTGCATGGGTTCCATTTTTCGTCACTTTTCTTGCATTTCCTGTAACGCCCTACTTTTTGTAACTTTCCTTAATTAGAAAGCTTGTCTTGTATTTCTATTTCTGGAAGCTTGTATTCCTTGTAATCGTCTTTTTGTTGTATCGTTGTAAAATCCAAGGCTTGGATCATAATAAAATTCGCTATTTCATACAAATTATGTCTTATTTAATTCGTGCACGCTTATACGTAAAATTCATTATACATGTAATACATTATTTGTGATTCTTGTAATCGTGTAACAAACTTGCAAATACGTGTCTTGCATACTTAACTTATATGCTTTCACCCATGTTTATACAGCATTAATCATTATAATGCTTATTCATGCTTATTCATATGTTAAAGTTACATAACACCATCTTACAATATGCCTTTTATACTTAAAACACCTCGAAACACAACATATATAAAATACAGGCACTAAACATGACAAAAATCAAACTAATACCTCGGAGAAGGCGGCTCGCGGCCCGTGACCGTTCCACCCCTTCTCTCTCGTGCCCCGCCAGAGAGTTGGATCCGCAGATTGTTGTTAACAGCCCTTGCATTGGTCAATATTGTGTTTGTTAAGTTGTGTTTCTTGCATTTATTTACCACCTAACTCAACCCTAACCTCAACTATAAAACCTAGCTCATTCCGACACTTCTTCCATTTTGCAAACACCTCATTCTCACTATCAAATCACTCTAAATCAGTAGTAATTCTCAGTTTAAAGTCAGAAACTTCTAAGTGCAAATGTGAGTTCAATCTCACCTTTCTTCACTTATTCTTCCTCAACAAAGTATGGAACACCTCTAGGAGTGTTTCCACAGGTTTTCCATGGAAAACCAAGGTGGAACATCACCATATTGAGGTCCACCTTTCTGTTTTGGAAGAAACTTTATAAAACATTCTTTAAACTTATGTTTTTCTTCAACAAACCTATGTTCTTATGCTTCTAATCAAGCCTATGATTAGTGAGCTTAAACAAGGTTGTTTCATATAACATCGGATATGTTTTATCACTCCAAACTTTCTGTTTCGTAAGGGTTTTAACCCACAAGTGTTGTATCCACCAAGCTTGTTCTTGAAACAAGACTTGTGTTGGATGTGTGTGATTATTTGGAAGCCTTGGCTTCCTAGCTTCAATCCACCACCTCACTTGATGATTTGTCCCTTGAGTAGTTAGTTCATCTCATTTTCATTTTTTTTATTGTATTCCTGACGATCCTTGTTGTTCTTGTAACAACTTGTGCATTGGTGAATCTACGAAAGAAGTCTTAAAGGAAGGATTATCCTCCTACCTCCATGCATGAGTTATATGAAATCCTTGAAATAATAGTTGGACTATAATCATGGTTGCAAAAGCCGTTAGGCGCTCCCTAGTCGGTCGACCGGGGAGTTGAGAGTACTCGGCATAGGCGGAGAGTACTCGGACATGTTAAATTATAAAGAAATTAGTTTTCAGAAATTAAATATATGTCTAATAACATAAATTTACTAATTTTTATAACAAAATACGTGAAAATGATATTCATTATTTAATATGATAGACATATAAACTATGTTTTATTATTTTTTTAAGTCAAACTCTGCCCGAATTGACCTACTAGATCCGATTTTGGCCGAGTTTGACCGCGTTTGATTGATTCCGAGTAATTAGGCGGAGTTAGAGAAATTCGCCTGGACAACCTACCTTGTAGCGACTACTCTGGGAGTACTCGGCCTTCGAAACCTTGTTTTTCAACCATGACTATTATTATACAATACACTATATAGAATATATAAAACATATATAATATATATAATAACCGAACCCTTGATGATAATTAAATGATTATTCGTCGAGGTACTAAGTTACATCATCCAAATACTTAGTTTCTTGTTACGATTCTAATGGGCATTTAAAGCTATGAAATCATTCTAACCCATACGGGTTTTATAGTGTCAAAAACGAGTGATAAGTACTAGATGATTATTTTCTTGTATACTTACTTTCGTATATTTAAATTCCGAATCCTAATCCTCCGTTATTATCCGAATACTCACACACCTATGTTTCCTCATGTAGAAGGACTCGGTGTTCCCCCTCCAAACCGACAACTCTTCACAGATTAACAAGTGGAAGCTTGCAAAACCGTGAGTACACTTGACCCATTTCCTTTTAAACACTTTGGGGTGTAACATGTTACCATACTAAATTCACAAACACACACTTAAACCTATTTTATGCTCAATCTGTTATACATGCTACTTGATATACTTAGGTTCATGCTAGATTCATTCTTTGCTACTTGTCATTAACTTAGCAAGCCCAAACTTAACACATATAGCGCTATAGGAATAGCACGCCGCCCATCGGGGTCTTGTTAAGTCTTTTATTCATAAACTAGTCTCGTTACTTCTGTGGCGAGGGACACTTAATTCTTATGGACACTTGGGTTTGACATTTAGTATCGCATGCTGGTTTACCTTGTATACAATTACCATATGGATTTGAGAAAATGCTTTTACACTTATGCTATATTATTACAAACTTGTGTACTCGCCAATGCTTTTGCATTGAACCTTTATTTTAAACATGTTACAGGTTGATGTTGATGCCATGACGAATCTAGTTGGGATGACTAGAAACACGCTCAAGATACTAGATTCGAATATGTTTTGTTATGTTATTGTTATTGTATTTTGTCGTTTCCCTGTTGTACTTGTACTTCTTTCTTATATTGACATTTTATGTTTATTAATGAAAATCGGTTTTGAATTAGTTAGTGTCCCAAAATAGTGTTATGTGTGATGAGCAATCTATTCCGTCTCACTCCGATGATTCCGCCATCGGTTGGGGTGTGACAGATTGGTATCAAAGCCATAACTATAGGGAATTAGGTAGAATTTCCATGTTTGACCTAGTCTATAGTAGGAATCATGATTTTGACCATTCTTGATACTTGCTTAAAATGTTATTCTTCCTATTTTGCCTCTTTCTCTTCTTTTTGGTCTTAATACTTACAATATGTCTTTCCTTAGACATTTTACACAATACACTTGAAGACTTGAAGACACTCGTAATACATTCGAGACGAGTTCACCAAAATAGGCGTGAAACCCACAATTTGGTGAACGACTCTCATTCCGCTTATTCTATTTTGCACAAAATTACACCATTAAGTTAGGAGTGAAATCCACATCTTAATGGTAAAATTTCCAATTCAAACTCTAGTGGACCCTCGTCAAAGTGTTGAAATTAGTTCTGACCCGACGAGTACCAACCACATTTAGGGTACAAAATCATCATGTTAGGGGTGAAACCCATATCTTGTCGACTAGTCCCATTCCTCGAATTTCAATCTCGCCAATGTTTCGATTGTTTCAATCGATTAGGGACATGTAGTAACTGGAAGGGTAAGATACCGTTAATCGCTCCTTAATGAGAGTATCTTACCCATAGGCCAAAGCACGTTTCCCTAATTAGAATGGACTTTCGATTCACTTTGGAATAGTCGACGTTTCTAAACCCAAAACATTCCAATATTTTATTGAGCCTCTCTTTTATGTTAATTCAATTTATATGTGATTTTATCCTTGTTTTGTTATGTTATTGTTGTTGTATTTCGTCATTTCCATGTTGTACTTGTAATTCTTTCTTGTATTGACAATTTATGTGTATTAATGAAAATTTGTTTTGAATTAATTATTCGCAAAATAGTGTTATGTGTGATGAGCATTCTATTTCGTCTCACTCCGATGATTCCGCCATTAGTTGGGGTGTGACATTTCCAATTTCTTTAACACATTTATTAATACCATCATCACCATACTCCCATTTCATAGAAATATAGACAAATACAAGGAAATAAAAATTACAATCCTAAATTAACATAAGATAGATAGATAGATTCTTGAGGAATGCCTCCCCGAGATCATTATTTAAAAACCCTAAAGCTACTTTCCTAGATCTAAGAAGGATAGATGTTGGAGGACATGAGCTTTTTTCGGGAGTACTCAATTAGAGGTCATTGAGCATCTCTTCGATCTCCTTTGGAAGGAAGATGTAGGGCTCATTTTCTATCTCCTCTTGAGGGGGAGTGGGATTCACCGGAACCTCAAAGGAAACATTGAAAGGGGGAGGTTTAGGGATCTCATCTTCCCACCCGGTGGGTTGAATGACCTCATTTGCGAGGTTCCAATCTTCTTGCGGCCAGATTGGTTACATCGGAGGCATGGCCAAGATGTTTAACCTTTGGTGCATAAGGTTGATCTCCTGAAGTAATCCTCTAGACCCATTGAGAGGTAGATCACCCGGTCGATGAGAACTTCTTCCACCAAGGTCATTTCGTCGAGAGACTCTCTTAAAGTGCTCACGTATCTCACAAAGTAGCCTCAAGAGAGAGTCTCATCCCTCTTCGGTGATTCCTGGAGCTAGTTGATGAAGTCTCGCTTTGTTGGCTTGACATTCTTGGAAAAAGACCAACCGTTAACTAGTTACGGGAGACTAGACTATTTAGCACGTCCCCGTGCTGCTCCATCTGTTCTGGATGCCTAGGTCAAGAAATTTTATTTTAAGTTAAATTTGTCTGATTTTTAATTTTCTGAACGTAAATAACTTAAAATAATGTTTTACTATAGTAGATTTGCAAAACTTTGAGCTAATAATCAAGCTTTTGAACATCCTATTGAAGCTTTTTAAGCATGAAGCTTCAAGCTTCAATGAAGTTCATGGTGGAAGGAAGTAGAGAGAAAGAACCAAAAGAAGTAAGGACAAGAAGGTCAAATGAGACCTTTTCAAGAACATACCTTTTGGGGTATGTGTGAGAAATCTGGAGGATCTTGCCTTTTTGGAATGGTTCCAAACATTCTCCTTAAAGGCTGACTTTATAGAAAGTGACAACACGCTAGCACGGCCCCGTGCTTAGGCAACACGGCCCCGTGACGTCCGCATGTGTCAGAGAATGTTGTCCGCAAGTGAAACACGGGCTACGTCATCATTGACACGATCTCGTGCTGGAAAAATACGAGGGGCACGGGCCCCTTTTAGTCCAACACGCCCCATGTTGAGACTAAAGATTGGGCACAGCCCCGTGTTCGAGGAACACGACCCCGTGTTCAGGGAATTTTATGAAGTTTGTCTAGGGTTTTAAGGAATTATCTAATATCGGGTGGTTCCTTACTGGTTAGAACAACACCGTATTGCTGGATATACCTTAGGCTCCGTTGAGAGGTACGAAAACGCAAGAGGTTGTTGGAAATATTGAAGCCTATTTTAAAAATTGGAAACCGGAACCATCCTTTATTTACCTTATCCGGGCTCTTGTTAAAGAAGGTATGAGTCGACATGGACGACTATCACCTTCGTCTTCGCAAAGGGGACCGTCATCATGAAGTCAAAACATGGACGACTATCACCTTCGTCTTCGCAAGCGTCTGCGGTAGGTTGGTTGACCTTGGTGTTGTTTATACTTGATTTTTCTTCCATCGATTCTCCTTTGGTTGGGACCCTTATGAATATTGTGCCTTCATCAAGGATTCTAATTCTTTGATTTTTAGGAGAATCCTCTTTTCTATTTGACTTATGTCTTCCAAGTCTTCTAGGTAAGAGGGTTGATGGAGTTATGGTGGATGGACTTCATTATCATTTATACTCCCGCCCATCTTAAGATGCTCGTTACAGGAAAATGATGGGGCTAAGTAATGGGGAGTGAAGTTTAGAACGCCACATTCCGATTCTTCATGCTCCTCCCCATCGCACCATGCACCCTAAGAGTGGCGGGGATAAAAATAATCATAAAAATCCATGATTTTTTTCAGAAAGTTTTTAACCGTCAGGATCAGGCGGTTACTATTTTCCTACAAACTGTTAGTTTGGCGCGACTCCGTGTTAGGGTAACACGGCCCGTGCTACAGCTTGTATCTGGCAGAAAATAGATTTAATGATACTGGAGAGTCGACACGGCCCCGTGTGAATTCTGCAGAAAGTGAAAAATTTAAAGAGAAAAAAGAAAAACCTAAAAAGAAAATATAAAAATGATTAGGCCATTAATTTTAAGCTTTCTCAAAATCCTTGTTTCCTTGGCAACTACGCCAAATACTTGATGTGCATGCGGGTGTATATATATTTTAAGTATATTTTTAGCTCTTTTTACTCGCCGATTCTAGTTTTAAAATTATAAAACCCGATATTCTACTATGACTCTACACACATGTTAGGGCAAGTGCACCCATCGCTTACGTAGTATAGTGATGGCAAGATACCGAGGTCGTCCAAGGACACATGAGCTTTTAATACTGGCTTATTGTTAACGTCTAATCGAACCAAACTTTAATGAAAAGGTTTTTAAAGTTAAAAAGATAAAATAAAAAGTAAAAATAAAATGTAAGGAAAAACAAACAGACAAGAAGGAATCACTTGGTTCCAACTCCTCTTTTGTGTATCCTTTTGATGATTTCTTCACTTTAGGAATTTTAAGAGATTATCTTTAAGTTATAGTTGTAGGGCCCCTTCCAGGCAGCTTTATCCTCAACCTATTGGTCTGAGTCAGCAGGGATACAGTCCCGCAAGGTAGGATTATTGAAAGATAATTGAGTAAATTAATAATGCAAAAAGTGGTGGGCCCCCTTCTAGGCGGTGATAACCCTCAACCCTTTGGTCTGAGTCAGCAGGGATACAGTCCTCGTAGGGTTGGTTTAATGTTTTAATAGTAGTTTACAGATAAGGGAATCCGGCGGTTTGCACTTATCCCACGGGGGTAATGCCCGTCCGCTCGTGAAGTGTTACTAAGCTTGAACAAGGTTCTCGCAAGATCTATACACGAACAAGACAAAAAATTTACCCAACCACCCTTCTAACCCCCTTCCAGGAAATTAACGCGTTTTATATAGACCGTAAAGACACGGATATGTGAATCAACAACACATGAAGAATGATTAGATAAATTTGCCTTCAATATAAAAAAACTAGTACATAAAGTCAATAATACACACCCAATTAAAAAGTTGCCAAATATTGGAAATCCAAAAGTAATACATAAAAGATTTGTCTTCACCAAGTGATGTAAGAGTTTAGCCAAGCATGCCCTTTGTTTAACAAAGACTCTTACGATCGATCTTGGATCCCGATACTACTACACACACTCTAAATGATGGAAGATGGATGATGGTCGTGGATGATGGTGTTGTAGTGGTGGTGGAGTGGTGGCAAGTGAGAGATAAGTGGTTTGCCATGGGATGGTTTGGAATGAAACCAAGTACATCTATTTATATCTGAAAATAGGGAGTTCACCACGGCCCGTGCCCGCCTGGCACGGCTCTGTGGCCATCTCTCTCTCTCTCTCTCTCTCTTCCTCATTAACTGTTGTGTCAGGTCTTGTACTAACATGACCCTGGTGTGTCAATGGCACGACCCATGGCCAATGTACTTGCTGTACTATCGTATATTCTGTAAATCTTTGAGTTGACCACGCCCTGTGTTGGCTTAGCACGGCCCCGTGTTGGCTGTCTGTTTTGTCCTTTGCTGTTGTCTTTTCTTCTGCACAGATTCCAGTCTTGGACACGACCCGTGTCTGGTGGATACGATCCCGTGTCAGGTCTTCTGATCTTGCAATTTGTTGGTTTGGAGGTGGATTGGGGCTTGACGAGTTGCGTCAATCCTCCTTCTTTGTAATTATGTTAGTTTTTGCTGTTATTTTGCTCCTTTTGCACATTTAAGCTTTTTTGAACCTGTAAATTAAAAAGGAACAAAGAAACAAGCTTTTTCCAAGATTAGTACCAAAAAAGGGTTGATTTTACGTCGTATTTGATACAATTTATATTTTGTATTCTATGCATATCAGTTACAGAAATACTACAACGTTTGAGTCCGCGTATGTACCTTCAACCTGGATGACTACGTCTTCCATGATAATGAAGCCTCTAGTGCAGAACACCCATGAAAACTCACGCCTAAATGGGAAGGGCCTTATATTATTCATGTAGTCATAGGCAAAGTTGCGTACCAGCTACGCCCGTTAGATGGTGACATTATTCCTCGAGCTTCAAATGCACAACAATTACAAAAATGTTAGATGTAATACACAACCTTTGTAAGCGATGGCAGTGCGCCTGACAAGTTTATGAATAGAAGTTTTGTTTACATTATTTTCTTTGTTCTTTCCTAAATACAAACTTGTTACAAATGCATATTCCACTTTAGGTATGCGCAAAAACTTAATGGCCAAATTACAGTCTCATGAACGCTACAATCTCCAAAGCTTTCGTAACTTCTTGCGCCTAGCTGGATCCTACGCCATTCCCACATGAGCTAAGCCAACCTTTATTCACGCTACCTGCACAAAGTAGTTCAACACATGAAAACATTGTAACAAACAAACTAAGATCAACATGGTAATATTTCACAAGGCGCAACACCGGCCAAAAAATATATATGCGCCAAGCGCCAGATTAGGTTTGAAACTTTTTTATACCACTATGGGCCAATTCCTCGGCATACAAGCTAGGAGAATTAAGATAATCAATTAAACATGCACCCCGACAAAGGTAGTGCAGGGGTAAAACTTATTTGTTCAAACTACCAACTATTATAGGGGCTCAACAACCCATTCACAGCATGCTAGCCGGTTTGACTCAAAGCGTAGGGGCATCCTCTTCCTCGCCTTCGACATTACCACCTTCTTCCATCTCTTGATCCTCGGGCAATTCAAAGATACTCTTTAAACGAGCAATGAAATCATCATGTTGTAGAGCCTCCGAGACCAGATCCGTCACCGGTAGAGACAAGTTGTCATATGCCTTTTGAACTGCGGTAAAGGTACTTTCAACGTTCTTTTCACGCGAGGTGGAGAACCGGTTATCCCATCACACCTTCAGTGCCTCATTCACATGCAAAACACACTTAACATAACCTTCTTGATGGCCAACCGCGCACGCAACAACATTGAGCGCTGCGACAGTCTCGTTCAGCTCAACCGAGTTAAGGATGGCATTCGCCACCTGCGCAAGGCAAAAAGTTCAACAAATATGAAGAAGTGAAAATTTTAGATAAATAAAGGAGAATACTTACGTGAACGGTATTGTGTTAGTGAAACCACATGGAGTTATTCACTAGAGATTCTAACATCATCTGCGCCTCCGCGTAATTATCTTGCGTAACGTTCAATGTAGTTTGGGCAACTTTGTGTGCTTCATCAACAACGTTGGTATGCACCTTTTAAGCAACAAGGTCGATCTTTAGCGATTCACTCTTATCTTGATACTCAAATCAGCGGTGCTTTAATTTAGGGATTTCAACGTCCTTAGCAGCTAGATCTCTACCCAGCACGACAAGTTCTTCTGTAAGCTCCTCCTGCGCAAACAATTTGGCAGTTAGGTTACGAATTTCAATATCCTGTTTTAGAGAAGAAGCTTCGGCTCGAACCTACCTTTACTCGGCTCGCTCACGGTGCGATCGAGCCTCATCCAGTTGAGCCTGAAGTTCGGTGTTCTGTTTTATTAAGGTCTTAGCCTTAGCCTTAGCCTTAAGATTTACATTCTCTATGCAGGTCTTGTGCTGGATTTGGTTCAGGCGAAGTTACAAAAATAATCAAAGAAAAGAAACAGATGTTTAGTCGAATGTAATCAATTTTATTTAATAGTTGAATGCTTCAAGAGGACAACTGAATGATTACAATATTTTCGACTAATTGGAATTGAAAGTGAATAATAAAAACTAAGGCTACTGCGACTTTAAATAATGGAAGAAAATAACAAACTTTACTGCAGAAGTGGTCTTCCACTTTTATTGGTCAAAACAGTTCCCAACGTTCACTTTAGCAACGTTAATTTCCTTTAGAGTTGGTCAACACTACTCCAACACTCTCCCTCGTAATGTAGACATCTTCGTGCAGGTCCTCCACTCCGACAAGACTCCTCATTTCAGCAAATTTCACTCGTGCCAGCGGTTTTGTCAATATATCTGCTTTCTGCAGATTTCCACTCACATGTTTGACACACACCTGTTCTCGTTCAACACACTCATGTATGAAGTGATGTTTGGTGTCGATATGTTTGCTTCTCTGGTGGAAAACGGGGTTTTTCATCAACGCTATGGCAGATTCATTATCAACAAACAATTTCACAACTTGTGCCTCTTTTCCCAATAAATCACTAATCAAATTTCTTAGCCACAACGCTTGACAAGCCGCCGATGTTGCTGCCATAAACTCAACTTCATAGGAACTAAGAGCGACCATCTTTTGTTTCTGTGATGACCATGTAATTAAATTGTTTGAATAATAAAATGCCATACCCGTCGTGCATCGTCGGTCTTCAACATCAGTACCGAAGCTGCTGTCACAGTACCCAATTAGTCTGCCATCTCCACCTTTATTGCACTTCAGCCCGTAACCCGTTGTACCTCGAACATATCGCAAAATTTGTTTGACCGTTGCAAAATGACTTTGCTTTGGGGACTGCATAAACTTACTCACAACCCCAACCGAGTAACTAAGATCTGGCCGAGTATGAATCAAATAACGAAGGCTTCCAATTATCTTTCTGTACATGGTTGGATCAACATTGTCTCCCTCTACATCTTTTGTCAACTGCGTTTTTGGAATCATGGGAAACGACGTAGCATTACACGTTGCCATACGTGCCATCTCTAGAATTTTCTTCGCGTACGCCTCCTGTTTTATTGAGATTCCCGTCTTGGTGTGTTCGACCTCAATACCAAGATAGTATGACAATTTTCCCAGGTCACTCATGTCAAAAACAGATTTCATTTTTCCTTTAAACTCGTGAATTCTCTTCTCACTTGACCCAGTCACAATCAGATCATGAACATAGACTCCAACAATAAGAATAAAATCTGATTCGTGTACCTTATAAACAGCTTGTTCATGTACACACCTGCTGAAACCGAGTTCTTTTAATACTTGATCCAGTCTAGCGTTCCAAGCCCTCGGAGCTTGTCTTAAACCGTACAGAGCCTTATGTAGTCGATACACAAGTGTTTCTTTTCCCTTGACCTCGAATCCACTCGGCTGTGTCACGTAGACTTCTTCTTTAAGTACTCCATTAAGGAACGCAAACTTCACATCTAAATGATGTACAGTCCAGTTCCCTTTTGCTGCAATTGCCAAAAGAAGTCTAATCATTTCGAGCCGAGCAACAGGTGTGAATGCTTCTTCAAAATTAACTCCTTTTTGCTGCACATAACCCTTAGCTACTAAACGCGCCTTGTGCTTTGTTACTTTACCATCCGCATCTTTATTCAATTTAAGTACCCACCTTAACCCTATTGCTTTGCGATTAGGTGGCAATTGGGTCAAAGTCCATGTCTTATTTGGTTCAGTTGAATCCAGCTCTGTTTTCATAGCTGATACCCAGTCTTCTTCATTCACTGCTTCGTTATATGATAAGGGTTCACTATCAGCTAACATCAGTTCTTGATTTCTTTCATACAATTCTCGAACTTCTTCATCATTCATGGCTGTGGAATCTTGATACACGTCGTCAATAGGGCGTAATCCTTAAAACAATGTATCATCATATGAAACACTTTGATTCGTCGTGTTCTGATTTGATGATTGAGAGCTCGATGCTGAATTTTGAGTATCACCATGAATACCTGGAGAATCAAATTGATGTGAATGAGTATTAGGGTTAGATACTGGCATATTTTGACTAGCCCACCAAGGTGTAACAAATTCTCCAATGCCTTGACTTCCCTTCCAGGCCCAATTCCGATGTTCATCAAATTCCACAACACTGTGTGACGCAATAACAACTTTCATCGTATGAGGGTTTAAAAGTCTGTACGCTTTTGTCTCTTCCACCTTTCTTAGATGTACCATAGGTATTCCACGATCGCTAAGCTTTGTAAATTTCTTCGACAAATCCTTTACGTATGCCACACAACCAAAAACCTTCACATCATCTAGCTTGGGTTTTCGATTTTTTAATACCTCATATGGTGTTGTGGACTTCACGGACTTCGTCAAAACCTGATTTAATAAATAAACTGATTGTCGAACGGCCTCCCCCCACATCTGATCTGGAACTGACATCGCCTTCAGCAGTGACCTCGTCATTTCAACCACAGTTCAGTTCCTACGCTCTACAACTCTGTTTTGATGAGGAGTGTAGGGCACGGTTAATTGCCGTCTAATCTTCATTCTTTGACTAAAATCAATAAATTGTAGAGAATTGAACTCCCCGTCGCGATCGGTTCTCAACATCTTTACTTGATAGGGATTGTTTTGCTCCACTTCAGCTTTAAATTTCTTAAACATGGTAAAATCTTCATCCTTTGTTTTCAACAAATAAACCCACATAAAACGAGAAAAGTAGTCGACAATTAAGAGAAAATACCGATTACCTCCATATGTCGATGGAGTTATAGGTCCGCACAAATCCGCGTGGACTAATTCCAGTGGTTTCGATGCCCTCCAATGAGCTTCTTTTGGAACTGGTTTACTTGTTTGCTTAGCGACCATACATCCCTCACATACTTGCTTAGGATTAGTTATACATGGCATGCCAATCACAATGTTCCTTCTAGCCATGTATTCCAGTACATTAAAATTAACATGGCCCATTCTTGCATGCCAAAGCCATGCATCTTCGTCCATGTGAGCACCTAGCCAAACTGGTTTTGCAATATTTAAAGAAATTTTATACAATCTGTTCACGGACCTTTGAATCTTCATGACAAGTCTTTCATGATCATCATATAGCTTGAACATGTTCCCATGCATGTGTACGTCATAGCCCTCCTCTGTTAGTTGCCCCAAACTAAGGATGTTACTCGTGAGAGCCGGGATGTAATAGACATCCGGTATGAGTATGTGGTCACCCGTTTTACTTTCAAACAATAAAGGTCCTTTGCCTTTGATTCGTACTTTCGAACCATCCCCAAAACGAACCTGACCCGTGACCTTTGAATCCAATTCAGCAAACGATTCCTTGAGTCCGGTCATATGATTACTTGCCCCATTGTCAAGGTACCATACATTCCGGTTATCACTGATCGATGAGCTTTGTTGTCTTGGTACAAACTTGTCTTCATTCAATAATACTAAGGCAGGTGGGTCTTCGCCATGAACGGTTAGTAATAGTGCAGGCTCCTCGTCTTGAGTCTGAGCCAAGTTAACTTCCTCTTGATTCACCTTGGGTTCTTTACACTCGAACGCGTAATGTTCGAACCGGTGACAATTGAAACATTCAATATGTCTTTTGTCTTTAACTCTTGACCCATTTCTTTGATCTTGGTTCCCTACGTGTCCGCCACGGTTACTCCTACCTCGGCCACGCCCCCGAAAACCACTCCGACCACCCCGGTCGATCTTTCCTCGTCCGCCTGAATTACGACCAGTAAACTGTTGATTCTTTCCTTGCCGCTTAGAACTTGATGAGTTGTCAACTTTTGTGAATAGCAAACTGCTTTCGTTGGTTTGTTTGTTTGGCTTGGCGTAATCTAAGTCGGTCTTCGTACGCCTTCAGATGTGCTATTACTTCTTCAAACAACATCGTTTCGACATCTGTAGTTTGTTCAATTGATGCAACCAAATTAATAAACTTCTCCGGGACCGAGTTGAACAGTTTATGAACCAATTCTTCATCTTCCAGCTTCGCCCCTCCACTGTTGTATTTTGAGACCATACCGGATAGCTTTCCGGCATAATCATCAACGGTCTCGCCGTCCTTCATATTTAGAGCTTCAAACTCACTTTTCAAGATCCGTAACCTAGCCTTCTGGACCCGTTCAGCACCTACGTATCTGGACTTCAACGAATCCCACACCTCCTTGGCTGTCTTCTTCTTCGCAGCTTGCGACAAGATTTCTTCCAGGATCGATTGAAAAATAAAAGCACGAGCCTGTTTCGATTTCTTCTCATCTACAACGACGCTGGTTGGTGGCTCTATGGCTTCCCACAACCCGTGGGCGTCCATGATTGCTTCCATCTTTATCGACCAAGTGTTATAATTTGTAGGAGTGAGGATCGTGCATTGAAACGAAACTGAGTTTTCTTTTGAGGGGTTAGGATTGGTGACGATCGACATCTGGTTGAATCGAAAGAAATTTGGCATACAAAACGGATCAGAACTTGAATGCTCTGATACCAAATGTTGGATTTGGTTCAGGCGAAGTTACAAAAATATGTTGGCATTGAAGCATAAACAATCGGATCATCATCTTTCTGATGATGCAGATTCTTGTTGACAGCGGAAACTTTAGACATAATTGAACAATCGAAAAATGAACAAGTGGACAAACAATAACAGAAAATGATTGAATGTCTTGGTACCGGTTAATGTTGCCGGTCCTTTCATATAAATACTAGTAAGTTATGGCGGTTAATTGTGGCGGGAAAAACTGTCATAGGCAGTTTCGAATTATACCCGCTTATTATACACACCATAACATATCATCATGATCTGAGTCCTAACTTATATAATTATAAATACATATACATATCATAAACTATAATTAAGTTTAATCGTTCCTTCTAATACTTCCCCCTAAACTTAATTACGTTTGACAGCACCTTTAAGAACACTTGCATTTGCTTCTTCGACAGCTTTCCGTGCATGATCAAAGTTGAACTTCCTTCTTTTCTTGTGTGCATTCCATGCTCCTTCCCAACTGTTTTCAGCGTACAGCGCATAGGTGTCCATTCCAGTCACCTCCTTGATTTCTTCGGCACTTGTGCTCCTTCCGAGGCTGCATTCAGGCACATCTTCCTTTTCCTTCATTCTTTCTGAGTTGTAAACTCTTGCTTGCACATCTTTAAACCTGTAATAGTACACTAGGATATCCAAGTACATGGCATAAACGTTTCGCATGTACTCACCATCCTTGTATTCATAACCCATGTCTTTAGCGATTATTGGCCAGAGATTATCTTCGGTTACACAGTTGTAACCACCATCCCGCTCCACAATCATATAAAGACTTAACAAGTCTATCTTTCTGTTTTCGGTCATCACCGGCGGCATAGGCCTCGTGGTTATGCCCAAGAAACTTATGACAAACCATGACACCATTTCTTCGAACTTCTTCTCTAGTTCATACTTGTAATGAAACACAAACTTTCCGTCTTCTAACATATTTAACAGGTTTACACAATCTTTGAAATCATTGAATTCCAAGGCCCTTATTATCATCACACTCCAATCCGTTTCACCGGAGGAAACGTGTAAATCTTCAAAATAGGAATTAAGATATTCCTCTTTGTATCTTTCATTTACATCGTTCAACCTTATCACTTTTTGTTTTTCTTTTAGGCCTAGTTCATCTTCCTTTGACAACCCCGTTATTTCATTCACTGTGTTATTAATAGGAGATGAAAACATAGGAAATATTTTGCAAGTGTCTCCATCCTTTTTGACCGTAAACCCTTGCATCGTCAATTGACTTAAACTAAGAACATTCCTATCTAATTCGGGTGTGTATAAGACACTTTGAATCAACAGCCTTTCATTATTGGACTTGACTTCTACAACCCCTATGCCCCGCATAAACAGAAAATCATTTTCCCCCGAGTTTGTTTCAACCCCCACCAAATGTTTGATACGTTTGAAAACATTTAGATTACCGGCATAGTGTTGTGTAAATGAACGACTGACATACCATATATCTCCCCATGTACCGCCTTCTGATCCTGTCACAATCATCTCGTTCCTTTCTTCTGCAGACTCCCTTTGTTTTTGTATTCCTGCATTTACCGCTTGAGAGATAAGTTGTGAGTTTTCGTCGTTTTCCTTCGATTTGCATTCATATATGAAGTGTCCTGGACGATGACAGTAAAAACACAATTTTGTCCGATGATTTCTCTTCTGCAGTTTAATTTCTTCATCTTGACAGTGTTGGCAAGGAAGAGTTGTCGCCGTGGCTCTGATACCATATGTTGGCATTGAAGCATAAACAATCGGATCATCATCTTTCTGATGATGCAGATTCTTGTTGACAGCGGAAACTTTAGACATAATTGAACAATCGAAAAATGAACAAGTGGACAAACAATAACAGAAAATGATTGAATGTCTTGGTACCGGTTAATGTTGCCGGTCCTTTCATATAAATACTAGTAAGTTATGGCGGTTAATTGTGGCGGGAAAAACTGTCATAGGCAGTTTCGAATTATACCCGCTTATTATACACACCATAACATATCATCATGATCCGAGTCCTAACTTATATAATTATAAATACATATACATATCATAAACTATAATTAAGTTTAATCGTTCCTTCTAATAAAATAATCAAAGAAAAGAAACAAAAGTTCAGTCGAATGTAATCAATTTTATTTAATAGTTGAATGCTTCAAGAGGACAACAGATTGATTACAATATTTTCGACTAATTGTAATTGAAAGTGAATAATAAAAACTAAAGCTACTGCGAATTTAAATAATGGAGGAAAATAACAAACTTTACTGCATAAGTGGTCTTCCAATTTTATTGGTCAAAACAGTTCCCAACGTTCACTTTCGCAACGTTAATTTCCTTTAGAGTCGGTCAACACTACTCCAACATCTTGTGCATATTTGCATTGTTTCGTTTGCACGCTTCTGCCCAGTTCTTACAGTCTTTAGCCAATTTATCCTCCACTACTTTGATTTATCTCTTTAATCCTAATGTGTTCCTTTCTTCGGTACTCTTTTTAGCTTCAAACTGCGCTTGTTTCTCAGGAAGCTCAGCTTTAGCTGCATGAAAGGCCTTTGCATCTGTAGCCAAACACAGATTGGTTTCTTCAAACGAAGCTAATTCCCAGTGCATGGTTCTCCATTCACGTGTAATCTGGTTATCGGTAGAGATCTGGTTAGCTTGCGCAAGAATATGTGAATGACATAGCTGGTCATGCGAACACTTCTTTTGATGTATGACTTCTTCCGGTGGAAAGGCGCCTTTCAACCATTCACGGCATGTGGCAACTTCACCAAAAGTGTCTCCCTGTAACTCACCCGCTCGGCTATTGTCATAAGATCGATAGTAATAATCCCAGGGGTTTTGTTGGGGGGAATTGGGGATGGTTCTTTGTGCACAAAAACGGAAGGGCCAACTTTACAAGTAGTTGCGCCAGACACTGAAGCTTGATCATCCTTGGCTTTTTCGGCTTTGTCAGCTTCCTTGGTTAGTTTTTCCGCACCACCTTCTTTGGAAGAATTGTGGCCAGAAGTCAAACCTATAACATGCACACCTTCTAACTGAACTTCGTGCACAACATCCCTAGGTCTGCCAACACCTGACTTCTCAACGCCTTCATCATTCTTTTTATGTTCATCACCAATAACAACACCTTCAGCCTCGTAGGCTTTAGATTCCTCCATCATGACTTTCAGCTCCACCTCGCGCATGACCTTCGGTGGGCCCTGAACATGTTTATCTTGGCTAGAACTGGTCTGAAGAGGTAGAGGTGGAGGAGGCACAGATTTAGAGCGAGTGATTCTGATCTTAGGCTACGAAGTGGTCCTCTCTGCACGCAAAGCCAAGTATGTTATAAGGACATAAATGTAGGCGCAATGCTCATGGAAAATTATAAGCAAACTTACAAGGGGACATCTTACACATCAAAGGCTTTAGATTGCCTTTCTTCCCGGTAGTAGGGGCTACTTTGAAAGTCACCTTCTTAGCAGAAGGCTGAGGGTCAACGTCTCCTTCATTTTGATCACATTTATTGGCGTTCTTACGCAATAACTCCTTCACTGGGCTCTTCCTTTCGTCAGCAGGGGCAGAGGTCGGGGTGGCACCCGATTATTGGTATCCTGAGGCTACGCTACTTGTGCTCTTGATACCTCCAACATCGGTAGTTTGGAACTTTCCATCTATCAATTTAAGCTCCTCGAGAGAGTCAGCAAAGATTACATAATCATCTAATTAACTCTGACAGGAGCGGTATGTACCTTTGGGCGAAGCAGCGTCAGAAACCATTGCGATGGGCTCAACTTTCTTTTCTTTCGACCCTCCAGTGGCTCATACTAATTTCTTCCTTGAAATTTTCTTTGACATTGTGCTATTAGGATCAATGCCTAAGTGTTGCAAAACACCAACACAATCACGTTCAGATGAAGTTAGCCCATGCTTAGACGAGTCCACCAACTCCGAGCTAGAAAGTATCATAACTTCCTTTCTAGTTGGAGTTATGGCCCTATCGGGTCTAAGATTCAGAATATGCGCACCTTTAATCTCTGGAGTAGGAGCTTCAAATAGCTCTGCGCGAGGATAATGAAATTTCCCTGGTTCCGGTCGTGCCACACATGCTCTTCAGCTCTTAATGGCCTCGTTTCCAAGGATCCAGGGTTTGCTTCAAATGCCCTAATGAATAAGGGTTTCTCCGCGAATAAAAGATAATCAATAGGCGCATAAGAGAGGTAAAAAAGGATACAACAGACAAGATATGTTACGAACGTCGTATTTCACATAGATAGGCGCTTCCAAACTATCTAGTTTCCAACGATCACTCATGCCCGCAGAAATGAGTGTTTGCTTCTCGAATGACCTATACGGCAGTGCGCACAAATCTTTATACCACTCCTCACTCTTCGGGATGGGCAATGTCTCTTTTTCAATCTCTCCGGGCACGCGGAACACTACGTGAAAAAGGGGCTACGGCCACACTTTTGGCAAAACTGCTCTGCCACACATTTGAAAAAATGTGTGGCTAAAGGTCGTTCATAACATTTTAAAACACCTTTAGCCACATATTTTGTTATTCATGTGACCATTTATATCAATTCACATCCTTTAGCCACACTTTTAAAAAATACTGTGACATTTATTAGCCACAGCTCGAAATGCGTGGCCAAATGTGATCTATGGCCACATATTTTTGTTTGGTGTGTCCAAAAACACATGTATTTGACACCTTTAGCCACACTTTAGGAAAAAACCGTGACATATATTAGCCACACTAGCAAATATGGCCAAATGTGTCACACCCCAACCGATGGCGGAATCATCGGGGCGCGACACTAGGCGAATCAGATTGCTAAAGAGAATCCATAACAACTATAAAGCCATAATATTGATTACATTTGTTATCCCATACTAACAAACAATACAATCACATAAGTTATCACAGATTTCTTGTCCTCTCGAACAATACAAATCCGACAACCTAGATTTTAGGTGAGTTTCTAGACTTCCTAGCTTGATTTGATGTAGACTGCGACTAAACCTGCAACATACGTTAAAATAATGTCAATACAAAAGTATTGGCGAGTATACAGGTTTGATATGTAATAGCGTAATAGATAAAAGCTGCGAATTTCCACATACATAAACGTAATATACGACATATATACTCACAAAACTGATACTACCAGCTAAGTCCTCGAGCTGCGAATGCGATTGCTAAACTAGACCCCGTCGGGCGCAATAGTACTATACTAGTCATGGTGGGACGTCGCGAGTATAAGTCCTAGCACATATGTAACTAGCATCACGTATAACTATGCACGTAAGTCATTCGCAAGTGATAAGTAGTTTAAGTATTTGATGTATTTCGATTTGATAGCAACGTATGTTACACCCAAAATTGCAAAAGCAAAAAAAGGGTTCAAGTATACTCACAGTCGGTGTTTGGCAAGCAAACACAACTTGATTGCATTGATGGGAGCGCGTCTGAGATTAGCCTGGTTACAGTTTGATAGCGTAAGCGTCGAACAGTGGGTTAAACGGTGGCGAGTGAACCAAGTGTCGAATGGCCAGTCGATCGGGTGGCATTCCATTCGGATGGTCATCTGATAGGATGACCATTCGATTGGATTGTCTCCTTGGTTGGTGATGAGGTGTTTGTGTATGATGGTTGCCCTTTTGAAGTTTTCGTTGTAGCATTTTGAAAGCAGAGAAGTATCTCTACCTTCCAGGTCGGTCGATCGAAAGGCCGTTCGACCGGGTGGCTGTTCGATCGGACGGTGATCCGATTGGCAAGACACTTTGGTTGATCATAAGCTCACAGCAGACTGGTCACTCGATCGGGTGGCAGTCCGATCGGGTGACAATCCGTTGGAACTGATGTGCAATGAAGATTTGTAAAACGTTTAAGTGTTGAGGATTCAAAGTCAGCCGATCGGATGGTCATTCGATCGGACGACAATCCGTTCGTCGTTCAGATCCTTGAATGTTTGAAAATTGTTTAAGTCTTGATACCAAGTGCAATCCGATCGGATTGCGGGTAGATCGGGTGGCAGTCCGATCGGGTGGTAATCCGATCGGACAGCAATCCGTCCCGCAGCCTGATCATTTCACAACTTGTTTATTTTGTTAAGTTTCTGTGATTTGATCGATACGGTATGACTACAAGCTAAACAATGGAAACTCCACCGAGTCCAAGTTATTGGATCGGATGGGAAATCACCCCGTCCGATCAGTTAACTGTTCTCGACGGTTATTCGTGTTCAACACGATAAGTCGGTCATCTCGTTGATTGGAACCAGTTCTCAAACCTACACTTCACTAGAGACAGAGTAGAAGGTCTGTACGAGCTCTGTTACTACCGGTTTTGAGTGAAAAGTTAAGAAAGTTTGAAGAAAAGCTTAGAAAACTTAGATTCGGCTTAGATTTAGCTGAGATTAGTGTTTATACACCATGGAATCTATCAGATCTGGACTGTTCTTGATGAGATGAGGTCACTCTTCATTGTTCGTAATAACTCCATGATGACATCACCTTAGAACGGCTCAAATCCAAAGATTTAACTGTGAAAAAGTGAGATTTGATAATGAAAAAGATGAAGAAGTGCGTATAGATTATAGAAGTATAAGATTTAGGTCGGAAACTTACAAGAATCGCGAGAAATCGAGAGAAAAGGGTCCAAGAGCGTGCTGGTCGAGTGAGAGCTGTCACATCACTGTTCAAGTGATGTGACAAGGGCTATTTATAGGTGAAGAGGAGAAAAGGGAAAGGGAGTGCCATGGATCGGATGACTGTCCGATTGGGTGGCTGTCCGATCGGTTGGCTGTCCAATTGGATGGCCACCCGATCGAGTGGTCAATCGATCGGTGGTCTCCGGCGAATGGAGTTTCGATGTTTCGTTTTGAACGTTAAGCGTTGCGATAGTTTGGTCACACATTTTCATACCCATATTCATATATTTATTATAATTAGTCACATAGGGTCGTATACATATCCATATTTTGAAGTTGTGATAATCGAGTTATTCGTGCCTTCGAGTGCGTTTTCTTGAGTATCGAGTTGCATTGCGACACATCACGGTTATCAAGGAGGGTAGAATTGGTCCTCACTTGACATCTTCGTGAGTGTTAGTATGTTCGATGAGACGTGTTATGCTACAATGATCAACGGGGTACCACCCACTCGTATTGCCATCATCGTCACAACGGTCGGTGGGGTAGTACGCACTCGTGGAGTCATTGTTAGCTCAAATGTTTGCGTTAATGTATTATGAGAAAATAGCGTTGTAATAGTGATAAAATATGCGTAATATGCGAATATAGTGCGAAGTAGCGATGCTTGCGATATAGTTACATTATGATCCGAATCTCTGGTGCTAGGCGTAACGAGTGTAGCGAGTAGTAACAACGCACGAACGTGCGGGTTGTTACAGTCTCCCCTGCTTTAGGAAATTTCGTCCTGAAATTAATCCACAAGAAGGGTTGCGAGGATTGATGCGAGTGAGAGTAGCGATAAACATCAAAATAAGCGAGCGATCAGTTGAAATTCGATGAGCGAGAGCGCTGGGAGGATGATACGAGAGCAGCGAGTATAGCAATTCGTATATCACGGGATGACAACACACACAAAAAGGCGATCTGGAACGTTTTAATTTTCAAAAAGTCGATTAATTTGGGGGAAAAACTTGATTTACGAAAATCTTCTCACAGTGCGGCGTTAACTATATCGATGTTCACTCCAGCACTATGGGAAGGGTTTTGTTAGGTCACTAAAAGATTTTGAAGTGTTCAAAACTCGTTTTATGAAATTTTCTCATCACACGGTGTACCTTGAGTCGATTGTCACACCAGTGTTACAAGAAAATCTCATTTCGTGCAAAGGATTTTAGAAAAGTTTTATAAGGAAAAATCCTTGTTTCCACAAGGGTTTTAAATAATATCGAGGATTTTTAAATTTAAAGTCGGCCCCGCATGGCACTTTCCCACGAAAGTTCGACAATATGGCTAAAATACTTATATATAGGAACTACCAGCGGCATTTCAACCATGTTTTAGCCATATGGCTTTCGTCCCGTGAGGCAGTGTCATGTGTGTCGACACAGTACCGATAGATTTTGATTCCCTCGGTCCAAGCGAAGGATGGTTGAACCAAGTGTAAGAGAAAATTTGAGCAAACTGAGCGAAGAAGTCGTTTTCGAACTCAGTTTGCCGATGCAAGCGAGAGCGATAGCGGTAAGCGATAAGCGATTGCGACAACCGTCGAGCGATAAGCGATGATTGTTGTGATGCCAGCGACGGTGATATGCGCGATTAATGCGATTCGATTGGATTGATCAACACCACAAAATTCAACTAACATTAGACCCTACATGGCCTTTTTCCACGAAAGTCTGCTGATATGGTTAAATCATTTATAAATAGGAAGTACCAGCGGCGTATCCACCATGCTTTAACCATATGAGTTTTGTCTCGTGAAGCGAGGTCATGTGTGCTAACTTTAACACAGATAACACAGATAACGGTAAGCGATAGCGATAGCCATAGGCGTCGAGCGATTTAGCAATACACAGCAAGCGATACAGCGATGCACACAACAAGCGATAGCGATTCACATAATAGGCGATATCGATTCACATAATAGGCAATAGCGATTCACATAATAGGCGATAACGATTCACATAATAGGCGATAGTGATAGCGAGATAGATTTTAGCGATAGAGCGATTTAATTAGCTTCGGATAGAATCATAAATTTTAACTATCGTTGCGCCCCACATGGCATCTTTCCACGAAAGTTGGCTAATATGGCTAAAACACTTATATATAGGAAGTACCGGCGGCGTATCCACCATGTTTTATTCATACTAGATCCGTTTCATGAATCGATGTCATGTGTGCCAACATACACAAGTAGCGAGAAGCGTTAGAAGCAATAAGCGATGCGAGTATCGAAGTGATGAGATCGATAGATGCGTTAAGCCTTAAAGTGTTGCGAGGGTGATGTGCGTTAGATTCCAGCAAAATTGCGATTGAGTTGCGGTTAAAGACTTACGACCACTCTTGCGTCGATGCAATTGCCCTGCGGGGGTAGACTCTCCAGAGTCCATCGATGAGGCATTTGCATTGCGTTTGCAGACTTACGACAAGTCTCACGATGATGCGATGTAATTGTTACGCCTTGCGAATGAGTGTAGTGTGTCGAAAATAATCATAATAGTATAGGTCTAAATAACGTTCAACTCCACGTGGCACTGTCTTCACGAGACTTCGGTAATATGGCAAAGCACACCTTGCTTTACCCCTACTACTTGTATACCGTGAATAGATGTCGCACTTTGTTGACATGGTCAAGACGCTTATATATAGGAAGTACCAGCGGCGTATCCACCACGCTCGACCATGCTTTTAACGTAATGGCACCATTAGAACTCACTACGATTTCCGTGCACTGACCAAAATAATCCCGTGTTCACCCTTGATTAGTCGTTCCTTGCACGTTTATCGTACCTTATTCTAAGAGTGTAGTGAGGGTAAAACTCATCATATTGTGATATAATATATAGTATGTGTGTGATTCCAGATTAAGTGTGATGATGAGAGAGGAAGCGAGAGATAAATGGAGTCCACATTGCGTCGAAAGTAGAACAAATTCAACACATAATAGAAACTAACGGCGAAAATCGTAGCATTACTACAACATTGGAAGCATGACAAATGTTGCTGTGGAGGACTTTGCGGAGACTACGATCGTTGCTGAGATTCCTCAGGTCTGCGGTCCCCTACGACAGTGTTGGGTAAGGTGACCATACCAGTTGCAATTTGCGCAAAAGCGACAGTTAGCTTCTGGCGGGGGATGAGTTCCGTTGTAGTCGCGCTTCGAGTGAACTGGGACTGCTTGAAGAGGTTCTAGTTGCGAAAGTTCAGTTGTTGAAGAGTTTGGGCTCATGGTCTTCCGTTTGCGGCTGGACTGAGCTTCCTGAAACGGTGCGTTGTCGTCAGAGGATTCGTCTGAAGTCTCGCTTGAAGAATCGTTGGTAGAATCGTCGGAAGAAATGTCGGAAGAATCGATGACGATTGCTTGATGAGCTTGTTTGACAGGATTCTTGGAGAAGAATCCGTCCAAGATTTGTTTGTCGTTGATTTCTGCGGCCAAGCGGTAGGTTTCTTCGATGGTTGCAGGTCTTGCAGCTTCGACAAAATCGCCCACACACTCAGGCAAGCCGCGAATGTACTTCATGATGGCTTTTTCTGAAGTGTTGACTTGACTGGGGCAGATCATGCTAAGCTGTTTAAACCTTGCGGTGTAGCCAGCATTGTCACCTTCGACTTGCTTGATTTTCCAAAATTCGTCTTCTAGCTTCTGGAATTCGTGGGGAGGGCTGTACTCTTTCTTCATGAGCTCTTTCAGCTCATCCCAAGAGAGAGTGTAAGCCGTGGAGGTCCCACGTTTGTTACGTTCAGCTGTCCACCAGTGGAGTGCTCGCGATTGAAATACTCCGGTAGCGCAAGTAGTACGAAATCCATCGGGACGCCCACTCTGACGAAGGGTAACTTCGATAGAATCGAACCACTGGAGTAGTTGGGACACACCTCCTTCACCTGTGAAAACCATCGGGTCACAGGCTTTGAAGTGCTTGTGGAGGAAAGAAGATTGCGGCGTGATGCGTGTGTAGTGTGTATATAAGTTTAAGTATATTTTAAGCCCTTTTACACTTTTTAGTCAAGTTTTAAATTTATAAAACACGATATTTACTAACACTAAACACACATATGGGCAAGTGCACCCGTCGTGAGCGTAGTATAGTGTTGGTAAGATACCGAGGTCGTCCAAGGACACAAGAGCATTTAGTACCGGTTTATCCTCAACGTCTAATCAAATCAAAAGTTAGAAAAATGTTTTAAACGAGAAAAATAAAAACTAACTAAAATGCTGAAAAATAAAACAAAAATAAAAACAGATAGACAAGATGAATCACTTGGCTCCGACTCATGTTTAGTGTAACCTTTGATTATTTCCGCACTTTTTCACTTTTTAAGAGATTATCTTAGTTATTGTAGTAGGCCCCTCTTTTGAAGGTGACGTTACCCTCAACCCAGTAGTTTGAGTCAGCAAGGATACAATCCTAAAGGGTCGGATTATTGAAAGATAATTAATTAAGTTATTAATGCATATTATGGTAGGCCCCTCTTTTGAAGGTGACGTTACCCTCGGCTAAGTAGTCTGAGTCAGCAAGGATGCAGTCCTAAATAGCCGGATTAAAGTATTAATAGTAGCTTACATATGAGGGGATCAAAGAGTTTGGACCCCCGCCATCCAATACCGGTGGGTACTGAAGGAGGTCCTACTAAATTTGACCCAGGTCCTTGCTGGATCTATACACTGAACAAGGCAAGAGTCTTACCAAACCGTTCCCTTAACCCCCGACCAGGTAGCCAACATATCTCCATATAGACCATGGAGATATGAATGGTGAAATCTTTTATTTTTTATAGAAAGTAAAATAATGCCAAGACACCACGGACAAACGATAAGGAAGAATCACCTTCAACATAAGAAACTAGTTGTTAAAGTCATTAATACATAACCAAGTAAAAAGTGCGAAAAGATTAAAAATAAAAAGTATTACACTAGATACTTGTCTTCACCAAGTCATGTAAGAAACTTAGGCAAACATGGCCTTGATTGTCAAGAACTCTTACGATCAATCTTGGATCCCGAGACGACTCACACACTCTATGATGGACAATGGATGATTACGGTGGATGATGGTGTTGTGATGTTGGTGGGGGTGGGTGAAGTGTGAGAGAGATGGTGTGCCAAGGGATGGTTTGCAAATGATCCAAGCACCCATATTTATAGCCTGAACAGCAGCTCGGGCACGGCCCCGTGTCCATTGGGCACGTCCCCGTGTCCACCTTCTTCTCTTCCATCATTAATTGCAGTTTGTCTACATTAGTTGACCACGCCCCCGTGTTCGCTGGGCACGCCCCCGTGTGCAGAAGCATATCTGTACTATCAAGATTTTCTCAGGTTCTTCGAATCTTAGAGTTGACCACGACCCCGTGTCCACTGGGCACGCCCCCGTGGTGGGTGATAGAAGCTTCTATAGCTTTGTCTTTTATGCTGGCACTTGGGCACGCCCCCGTGTTCACTGAGCACGGGGCGTGTTCAGTCTTCTGTCTTCTTAATTTTGCTTGGGAAGATGCTATCGGAGGGTCGGGCATGCCACGTTTGTTCCTTTTCTTGTATTTATGTTAGATTTAGCTGCCTTTTTGTTTCTTTTGTTAATTTGAGCTCATTTAATCCTGAAAATACAAAAGGAAGACAAAAACACATTTTTTTCCAACATTAGTACTAAAAAAGGGTTAGTTTTATGCCACAATTGATGTAATTTATATGTTTCATTTTGTGCACATCAAATACCCCCACACTTAAATCTTTGCTTGTCCTCAAGCAAAACTCTTTATAATGTGGCTTTACACTTCCAAATTGAATGGGTAGAAGAGAAGGTTTTTGGGCTTGTCATAGAGTGTCGGGATTTCCAAGATTTTTATCAAGTTTTATTTTTATTTTTTTACAATCCTATTCATCATGATTTATTTAAAACATTACATAAGATAAATTACTTATTAGGGCATAACATGCCTTTTTTTTAAAAAAAAAATTAACTTATATACAAGTTCACATACCTCACGGGGGATCACTCAACACTCGGCCGAAGATGTATTTTGGTGAATCACTCGAGAGCGGCATGTAATTTACTCCGACCATAGGCTTGCCAAGCAATCAATCCACCTCCTTTTTAACTATATACCTTTGTAAATATCAAGAGAACTTTTGGGTGAAGGGTTAGGCTTGGGTTAAAGGTAGGTGGTTGGGTTAGTGGTTAGTAGAAAAGGACGAAAAGCGTAAAAAGCATCGGTTTTTGTAAGACTTTTTTTTTTTATTTTTGCAATTTTTTTTTATGAAGCCAGTATTCAAACAAAGTTATTTTTTATGAACTTGCTTGTTTATTTCTTTTGCTTCATCATCAACACATTTTTTTTTAAAAGTCATACGAAAAACGAGCTTGTTACTAAAACAAAGGGTTAAAAATAAAAAGGGTTTTCGTGGGTGAAAGGGTGTTTGTTTTTGGGTTAAGAAATGAAAAAGTTTAGGCTCAAAGGGGTTAACTAGGGGATTTTGGGTAGGTGGTAAAAAAAAGAAAAAAAAATGGTGTAGAAATGAAAAAGGGTTAGTCCTAATGCCTCCATCATTTACTTACTCGGGTTTAAGTTGGTAAGGACCGGGAATGTATCGTCGTGGCAAGTTCTAGAGTTGTAAGAACCAAGCGGCTATTCACACAAGAAACGAAAAATGAGCATTTAGTTTAAAGATATGTATTTGTATGCACAATAAAGGCTCAAAACTCACTTTTTGTGGGAATGGTTTTTATGTGATCAACTACATATATTCAAATTTTAAATAAACTTGTCTTGCCTTTTCATAATTTCCTTATGTTGGTTCTTTTTATCACGACGCTATCGGTTGTAAATTTGTAAAAATATAACCTTTTTAGAACTTGAAATTCCCAACTTAAAATTAGATAAGTAAGAAAAATGAAAATTTTTTTAAAAAATTTGGGGGGATTAGCGGTTCCAATAGAGTTTTGTGTAAGGCTTGTATTTAGAACTTTCAAGATTCAAGGTTTTAGCATCCCCCCACGCTTAAATTACACATTGTCCTCAATGTGTCCCAAAAATAAGTTTTTAGGTTGATTGAATGTGTAAAAAGGTGTGAAAAAACAAAATTTTATGTTACTGGGCGTCTGGACACGACCCCGTGGTGTCCGGGCACGGCCCCGTGTTCAGATCGCCAATAACAGAAATTATCAAAAAGAAACAGAAGCCTGGGCATGGGGGCGTGTTCAGTGAGCACACCCCGTGTCCAGTTACCTGAACTGGGCATTTCCTGCTGATTGTGCAGCACGGGGCCGTGTTGGGCGGGCACGGCTCGTGCTGAACTTGCTGTAATGAAGAAAAAATTGTCGGGTGGCCCTGTTTTCATGCATGGGGTGCTGGTTCACTGTCCCTTGGTTATCCTTCGTCATCCCGAGTGTGTTTTATTCATTTCAACATCATCCAAACACCAAATTAACTAAACCCATCATTCATTAAGTCATAGAGAGAATTACATAATGGTCCTAGAAAATTAAAACAAAGAAGGAAGATAAAAGTTAAAGGTCCTAAACTAGATAGGTCAAGTGATACATAAAATCATCTTAAGGAGTTCTACTAGTAGAATGAAAACCAAAATTCCGGAAATAGTTTTCTGGTATCTAAAAGCTTTGTAGAACTCTGAGCCGAGGGGTGTTAAAGCCATTCTTCTATTTCTCTTGGAAGGAAGAAGGCGGCTTCATTCTACTCAAAATCTTGTGGTGGAGGAGCGACACCAACCGGAACCCCTTGTAGTACGTCCCGAGGGGGCTCCGGATGTATGGCGTACCATTCGGCCGGTATGATGACTTCGGGAACCACATTCCATGCCCTTTGGGTAATGATTGGAACCAAAGGAGGAGAAGCGAGAATGTTCAACCTTCGGTGCAAAAGGTTGACCTCTCGAAGACATCCCTCTAGTCCCACAGTCAAATGATTGATACGGTCGACCAATGCTTCCTCCACTCCCGTCATCTCATCAATGGGTTCTCTTAAAGCGTAAACATAGTTTACAAGAGAATCTTCAACCGTTGATGACCTTCTTCCTTGCCGGTTGTTCCTAGAGTGCGATGAAGATGTTCCGCTTGTTCTGCTCGCCATTCTGAGAAAGCATACCGAAAAGAGCTCAATTTTATGTAAACATAACCTCGGACACGGCCCCGTGCTCAACGAGCACGACCCCGTGTTCAGATATCTGCAGATTTTTGGAACAAGGAATCTTGGTGTTTTAATTTGTTTTCGTGATTGTTAAAACGTTTTTAAATAGAAACAACTTAAAACATTGTTGTAGAACTTATGTTTAACAAGATTCCTTGAATAAAAATCTAACAAACATCTCAAAAAGGCTTGGAATTATGGAGATTTCAAGCTCTAATGGAGGTGTTAAGAGAAATTGGAGAAGAAGGTAGTGGAAAAGACAAGATTGTTGTTGGGAACCTTCTTTAGAATATACCTAGGATGGTATGTGGGAAGATCCACCAGATCTTTGTCTTTGGAGTGGTCCATATGTGCAGGAATCTTTCTGCATTTATAGAAAATGACATCATGTTGCACACGGCCCCGTGTCGGCTGGACACAGCCCCGTGTGCAGATGAAATTCTAACACACTTTGTCCGTATTCTGACACAAAATCAGACGATAATCTTTGGGTGAACACGGGGCGTGCTGACCTGGACATGGCCCCGTGTCTAGAGGCTGTTTTATGGAGTCTCGTCTATTCTTAAGGAACTTTTCCGGATCGCGTGGTTCCTTACTGGATGGAACAACCCCAAAGTGCCTAAGATACCGATGTGCGCAAAATGCAACATATAAATTACATCAAATGTGGCATAAAACTAACCATTTTTTAGTACTAATGTTGGAAAAAGTGTGTTTTTGTCTTCCTTTTGTATTTTCAGGATTAAAAGAGCTTAAATAAACAAAAGAAGCAAAAATGCAGCTAAATCTAACAATAATACACGAAAAGGGAAGAAACGTGGCATGCCCGACCCCTCGACAGCATCTCCCAAAGCAAAAAAACAAGAAGAAAGCTGAGCACGGGGCGTGCCCAGCTCAACACGGGGCGTGCCCAGCGGACACGGGGGCGTGTTGAGGTGTCTGCAGAAAAGACAAAGTTGTAGAAGCTTCTATTCCTGACACGGGGGGGTGCCCAGCTCAACACGGGGCCGTGGTCAACGCTAAGATTCGCAGAATCCAAGCAAATCTTGATAGTACAGATACGCTTCTTCACACGGGGCCGTGCCCTGCGGACACGGGGGCGTGGTCAACTAATGCAGACAAACTGCAATTAATGAAGGAAGAGAAAAGGGTGGACACGGGGCCGTGTCCAGCGGACACGGGGTTGTGTCCAGGCTTCTGTTCAGGCTATAAATAGGGGTGCTTGGCTCATTTGCAAACCATCCCTTGGCACACCACCTCTCTCACACTTCACCCACCACCCACCACCATCACAACACCATCATCCACCACCATCATCCATTGTCCATCATAGAGTGTGTGAGTCGTCTCGGGATCCAAGATTGATCGTAAGAGTTCTTGACAATCAAGGCCATGTTTGCTTAAGTCTCTTACATCACTTGGTGAAGACAAAGTGTCTAGTATAATACTTTTTATTTTTAATCTTTTCGCACTTTTTACTTGGTTATGTATTAATGACTTTAATAACTAGCTTCTTATGTTGAAGGTGATTCTTCCTTATCGTTTGTCCGTGGTGTCTTGGCATTATTTTACTGTCTATATAAAATAAAAGATTTTCACCATTCATATCTCCACGGTCTATATGGAGGTATGTTGGCTATCTGGTCGGGGGTTAAGGGAACGGTTTGGTAAGAGTCTTGCCTTGTTCAGTGTATAGATCCTGCAAGGACCTGGGTCAAATTTAGAAGGACCTCCTTCAATACCCACCGGTATTGGATGCGGGGGTCCAAACTCTTTGATCCCCTCATATGTAAGCTACTATTAATACTTTAACCCGGCTACTTAGGACTGTATCCCTGCTGACTCAGACTACTTAACCGAGGGTAATGTCACCTTCAAAAGAGGGGCCTACCACAATACGCATTAATAACTTAATTAATTATCTTTCAACAATCCAACCCTTTAGGATTGTATCCTTGATGACTCAAACTACTGGGTTGAGGGTAACGTCACCTTCAAAAGAGGGGCCTACTACAATAACTAAGATAATCTCTTAAATAGTGCAAAAGTGCGGAAATAATCAAAGTTACACTAAACACGAGTCGGAGCCAAGTGATTCATCTTGTCTATCTGTTTTTATTATTTTATTTTTCAGCATTTTAGTTAGTTTTTATTTTTCTAGTTTAAAAACGTTTTTTTCCAACTTTTGATTTGATTAGACGTTGAGGATAAACCAGTACTAAAAGCTCTTGTGTCCTTGGACGACCTCGGTATCTTGCCAACACTATACTACGCTCACGATGGGTGCACATGCCCATATGTGTCTTTAGTGTTAGTAAATATCGTGTTTTATAAATTTAAAACTTGGCTAAAAAGTGTAAAAGGGCTTAGATTATACTTAAACTTATATACACACTTCACACGCATCAGATACCTTAATTGCTCTATTTTAAGACGAGAACGCAAGAGGTAGTCAGTGAGGGTGATTCCTATACTAAATGTAGGTGGACAAGTCCAACCCTTTCCCGGGCTCTCGTTAAAGAAGGTGTATGCCAAATCGCTCAGGTCTATGTATGCACCGAACGAAGTCGATGGAGAGTCCTTCACGGCACAATCGGCACAGGGACGACTATCGCTCAAGTCCTCGCTTGAGTTAGAGGTAACATCGGGAACAACAAAGTTGTCTTTATTTGAATGCGACCCCAACAATTCTTCTTGGTTATAGTCTTGAGATAAATTATTGAAATCTATCCTAAGCTCTTTTAACCAATTAAGAATTAGACCTTCCATCTGAAATAGTTCATCAAGAAGCATTTCTCCTAGAAGATCCGGTTGAGAGCATTCGAGAGAGAGATAGGGATTATTTTTACTTTCGCGCCTCTTAAGGCTATGGGAAAACGATTGGTCTATATAGTGGGGCTTATAATTTAGAAAATAACATTCTAATTCTTTATGAGGGCCACCACATATTTGACACCATGTACCATAAGAGTGCCGAAAGTAAAAAGTATCAGTATCTCTCATGTTTGTGTCAGAAATTACCAACCGTCGGGATCTTACGGTTCTGTTTTCAGTAACTGAATCTTGGGCACGGTGCGTGTTGAGTGGGCACGGCCACGTGTTCAGCTTACTGTCTTACTTAAAACAAGATTGCCAGTTCCAATGATTGGGCACGGGGCGTGTTCAGCGGGCACAGCCCGTGCTGAGTTCTGCAGAAGCTGAAAAACTAAGAAAATCCTAAAAAACAGAAAAATTAGAAAAAACGATTAGGTCGTTGATTCCTAACTTTCTTAAAATCCTTGTGTCCCCGGCAACGGCGCCAAAAACTTGATGCGTGTGTAGTGTGTATATAAGTTTAAGTATATTTTAAGCCCTTTTACACTTTTTAGTCAAGTTTTAAATTTATAAAACACGATATTTAATAACACTAAACACACATATGGGCAAGTGCACCCATCGTGAGCGTAGTATAGTGTTGGTAAGATACCGAGGTCGTCCAAGGACACAAGAGCTTTTAGTACCGGTTTATCCTCAACGTCTAATCAAATCAAAAGTTAGAAAAATGTTTTAAA